>MU708974.1:3805-49279 GCA_026770625.1 Nicotiana glauca | reverse complement strand
TAGAATGGCTCTTGAGATTCAGATCTTGTATCGCACTTCGGTGTGCCCGAGTTTGTGGATTATAGTGTTATATGTCTCCCCAGGGAATGGTATTATACACTTAGTGTGTTTACGACTGATATTCGGTATTTTCTTGTAATGAGCAATTTAGCTCGACGTACATCTCCTTATGTAAGTTCTGTAGGTGGATCGGGTGGCATGCCGCCATGGGTATGTTATTTGGATCGGATTGCACGCCGCAACAGTGTGATGTTCAGCACAGTTCCACATACCTGTTTTATGTGCTTTGTATCCTGTCTTTTGAGGAAAGCTCGTATTAGCTGTGATCCCACGTCGCAATTATGATTCGCGAGTGGGGTGTCTGTTTAGTATGTTGCCCGCGTCGCATGTATGATTCGTGAGCGGGGTAATTGAACTTCCTTTTTCGAGTTCGTTTTCCTTTTGTATCGCATCCTAATTGGTAGCCTATTGGCATATTGTGACATCATATGGGACTTTTGATCATGTTCGGGAGGGCTTATTGCCTGCGTATTTCGTACTAGGTGAGACGACATTATGGGATTTAGGATCGGTGCAATCTGATTATATGAAGTATATTAAGGAGCAAAGATCATTAATTGGTCCAGAATGTGGTGATGTTTCTTGTCAGAAGTGCAGACTCAATGATTGGTTGACTCGGCAGTTGATTATGAATTTCGGCACATCTCTTCCGTCGTGGCTATATGGTAAAAGTTAGAGTAAGACCTGTATATGTCATGAGGTGCAATGGGAGCATCTGATTCGTTGAATTTGGGCTAAGTTGTTCACAAAAAAAATGTTATTGTGGTCCTATGAGTAAGTTATGCAGTCATGTTGGGTACAACATGTGGTGAATGATTTGGTGATCCTATGAGGAAAACAGGCCTAGCATAGGATTCCGGATGTTGGAATCGGGCTCTAAGTCTTATTTTCTTGAATAAAAGGGAACAAATTCAGAATTTATCGAGCTTATGTGCTCAGCTAAGTTTTGGTAGCACGGGAAGGTGCGTGAGGTGCTAAACAGTGATTTCAGACTACTCCAGTGCAGTTCCCAGCACGTTCGAGGACGAACGTATGTTTAAGTGAGAGAGAATGTAACGACCCGACCGTTCGTTTTGAGTACTAGCACTCCGTTCAGCACTCGGAGGCCATGAACAGCTTCATTTCAGGTATTATGACTTGTACGCGTGGTCGGAATTTAATTTCGGGATGTTCGGGGTTGATTTGGGAAGAGAATTCTCATTTCAGAAGCTTAAAGTTGAAAGAATGAGCTAGGATTGGAATTTTGATTAAACAACCTCGGAATCGGGATCTGAAGGTTCCAGCAGGTTCGTATGATGATTTCGGACTTGGCCGTATGCCCGGATTGGGTTTTGGATAACCCTGGGGCATTTTGGCACCTATTGTGGAAGTTAGTATTTCAGAAGAAATTTTATAAGTTTGGTTTGAAGTGCATTTTGGTGCTATCAACGTCCGTTCGGAATTCCGAGACCGTGAATAGCTCCGCATAGTGATTCTGGAGTTGGGGGCGCGATCGGAAGTTAATTCGGAGGTCCGTAGACCATTTTGAAGCCATTTGGCTAAAGATAGAAAGTTGAAGGTTTTGAGAGTTTGACCGGGGGGTTGACTTTTTGATATCGGGGTCGGAATCAAATTCCGAAAGTTGGAGTAGGTCCTTAATATCAAAAATGACTTGTGTGCAACATTTGAAGTCAATCGGACGTGATTTGATAGGTTTCGGCATCGGAAATAGAAGTTGGACAATTCAATGTTCATCAAGCTTGAATTGAGGTGTAATTCATGAATTTAGCGTTGTTTGATATGATTTGAAGCCTCGAGCAGGTCCGTAATGTATTTTGGGATTGGTTGGTGTGATTGGTTGGGGTCCCGGGGGCCTCGGGTGGATTCCGGGTGGTTAACGGGTCAAAAATTGGATTTTTGAAAGAGTTGAGTTTGTTGGTATCTGGTATTTCCGCTTTTGCGGAAATGGGACCGCAGAAGCGGCCCTGCAAAAGCGAGGAAGTAACCGCAGAAGCGGTTGGTAGTGAAGGGAGCAGGAACCGCTTATGCGGTCAGGTATCCGCAAAAGCGGAGGCGCAAAAGCGGCTGGGGGCACCGCAAAAGCCGAATGGTCCGAAGGGTCGTGGGCCGCAGATGCGGTCAAGGTTCTGCAGAAGTGGGACCGCATCTGCAGAAGAAGGGATCGCAAAAGCGGAAAATGGGGCCAAGCCCAGGACCGCAAAAGCGGCCAAGAATCCGCATAAGTGGAACCGCATAAGCGGTAATAATTCCGTAGAAGCAGAAACGACTAAAGGCAGAAGCTTAATTTAAGTCGTCATTTGGTTCATTTCTCTCACATTTTCATGGCTTGGGGCGATTTTGGAGAGATTCAAGGAGGGGATTTTTGCCATCAATGTTAATGTAAGTTATTCCCACATATTATAAGTTAAATACATTGATCATGTATGAGATTAAGCATGGAAATTAGTGTAAATATTGGGGTTTTGGTTGGAAACCTAGAAAATTATAAAACTTTGATTTTAGCCACGATTTTGAGAATGGAAGTAGGAGAAAATTATATATTTGAGTTTCTAAGGTCATGGGTAACTTTTATCTTCGAAAAACTTCGGATTCCGGACACGTGGGCCCGAGGGCATTTTGGTCAACTTCTCATTCGGGGTTAGGAATGGTTATAAATTGAGTTGTAAGGCATAGTTGAGCATATATTAATGGATTTGTATGATCATTTGCTAGTTTTGGCGCATTGTGCATCGGTTCAATCCTTTGAGCCGGTTGCGAGTCTTCGGAGCGAGGTGAGTCTCCTTTCTAATCTTGTGAGGGGGAATTTACCCCATAGGTGAAGTAACTGATTATGTGCTCCAATTTGTAGGGGCTACGTACGCACGAGGTAACGAGAGTTCGTGCGTGGCTACTATCATGCTATTGTCCGGGTAGTCTAGGACACAAAGAGCATGTATACATGGATTATAGTGAACCCATTTATGGTTTGAACTGCCTAAAATCACATTAAAATTAGTAAATGAATTTCAAAGGGGTTAAGTTTCATTCTTAAAAATTGTTAAAAAAGAATTGATTTTATTTGAATAAATATTCCCCGATAAGTTCTTATTTGACTGGTTGACCATGTATTCCTGTGTGTACATGCGTCGCACGGATGATTCGCGAGCAGGGTATTTGTCTACTTTATGTTGACTGCGTCGCATGGATGATTCGCGAGCAGGGTATTTGTTTACTTTATGTTGACCGCGTCGCATGGATGATTCGCGAGCGGGAAAAATAGATGCATCTACTGGTTCGAGCCGTTCAACCCTTGGTAGTGCACAGTTTACATTTCTGTTGGATCGGGTCGTCGCCTCGGCATGATATGCGCATGTTTATGTTACTTACTTGAAGTACTTAATGTAGTTATTGCCTTTTTGGCCTGACATGAATTACTGAATATAGAAGAAAATAAATCCTGAAATTCCTTTGCTAATTATTAAGGGCGTTTACCTATTTTACAGCCTTGTAAACTAGAGCATGCTATATAAATCTATGAATTTATCACGTCTTAGTATATCATTATTGGACCATTAGTAAGTGTCAAAGTTGACCATCTCGTCTCTACCCCTTCGGGATTAGGCGGGATACTCACTGAGTACACGTTGATTACGTACTCATACTATACTTCTGTGCATTTTTGTTGCACAGGTACTTGATGCATTAGCAGCCTACTGGGCGCGAAAACACGGACGATTCAGGGACTAGGTGAGCTGCGGTATGCAAGGCGACCCGTAGCTCTTTAAAGTCCTTTTCTAGTAACTGCATTTCTTTTCTGTCCGTTGTATTCCGGACGGATGCTGTGTTGTATTTTATGTCTTTATCATTAGTTGCTCATGCACTCGTGACACCGGATTTCTGGGATTGTTTCAGTAAATCTTTTTGCCAATTGGTATTATTTAATTCTGAATTCAGGAAAACGATCTTATTTTAAGTGAAATAGAAAGAAAAACCTTAGATTTTCAAAGGTATTAAAAGAGGGAATTAATTAGTAATCTAATTGGCTGGCCTGACAGTAATGTCCGGCGCCACCACGACCCATAGTGAATTTTGGGTCGTGACAACACCATCCATATGGTTGAATGTCTCCTTCATGGAGAAAATCATATCATAATAATTGTCATGGTTAATATCATCATAAGCAAAATCATTTCTTGCTTTAACTTTGTCTTTAATAATCTTTTATAAGACATGGCAAAATATATTGACGTACCACATATACGTGACCAATGACATATTCATATAATCACATTTTAATATTCATATCTTTATTTCTCTCAAACCTCCCTTAGAGGTGAGTTGTGGTATTCATCCAAGCATGCATTGCACGTCTTTATTTATTACTTTTATCACATATTGCCATATTCACCTTCAGTAATGGGTCTGCATTCACAATGCATATCACAAGTCATATTCTCTTCAAATGGACTATAATTATATGGGCATGCTTATTATTTTCATACCACATTGATGTCAAACATCACCTTCACATTTTGAAGGAATATTTGAGAACCCTTACTGTTCTCATTTTTACAATTATCATAATGATGACTATTATTATTGTCTTTGGCACGCCTATGTTCATTGATCAACCACTTGTCTTCATTTAGACTAATTATGCACTGCTACTACATTCACTTCAAGAATGGTGCAAATCAAGTGGGACATGTTTCATGCCTTCTCATGAAAAATATATTATTTTTCTATAGTCATCATTATATCATCAATATGGTACAATGAGACTTAAATCCAATGTCTTACATATATAAAGGCATGTTAGGCCATAATAAATTGGGACTCAAATTATCATAAATCTTTATCAATTATTTATAGCATCTATATGAAATACAACCATTTGTAGTCAGAATATTTTTTTTTAAAATTCTATTAGAGTTTAAATGAATCTTAAAATCATTGTCATAATATTTATTGAGCATCTCTCAAAAATATTGGTGTTTTCGGGGTATACCCTACCTATTGGATTTGATTTAACATCATGACTTTCCTTCACTCGATTCAACCAAACAATTAGTGAATAAATTTATTAAAAGTACAACATATAGGTAACAACACATATATAGTACTAATACATAAATTCAGCATTTATATTTCCTGAAAAGTAACATTATAGATAACAACTTATCAGTTGTAGCTTATGGATCATTCATATAAAATACTTGAAAATGGTAAGTTAATAGTAAGCATCAAGTAGATCATGGATACTCGAAAATACCTCTTTTAGTAGTCATACTAATCACTGTTTGCTTTCAAATGATACAATCATAAATTATGAAGGATACTTTCTCAATAGCTGCTTTGTTTTCTATATTTCAAAGAAGTAATTAATCTACCTAGATAAGGATGTGAAATATTTCTTGTTTTCTTCAAGATGATTTATGCTTCTAATTAGTATGACTAATTTTTTTTATTCCTTTTTTTTTTGCTATATGCAAGGGCAAAAGCCCAAATTCATCTAAGTAAAAGAAAATATTAAAAGCGGCAGGACAAACCGAAGATAGTTAACACACAAATATGCATAAGACAATTTGTATAACATATCCTTGGTTACCATGACATGCATCATATCAACAATTAACTGCTACTATAATTTTCAATATAGAACTTCGAAAATTTTATTTCATTCATGTGATATAAAAGATGTAATATTAATATGTTCTTATGCAATACGGGTGTAATACCAAGTATGCATATGAGATATTAAAGGAATGACAAGCATAAGATAATCACACCTTCTTACGTTTCATTACTTACCATATATAGTTTTCTCTTTACATCAAACCATGAGATGATATGCATGACTTCTAATTGAAATCTTTCCCGATGTAGATTTTTTTTTGTAGATATATATACAATTGGTTAGAGACTCGTGCTGATAACGTGTTATAAAATAAAAGTAATTTAGTAACATGAACAAGAAATAAAAGCAATTTTGTAAAACATGATCAAGAAATAGAGATAGAGAGAAGGAAGAAATTTTATTCTTCAATTATGTGTATTTTTCTATCTATTACAAGGCCTTTATATAGGCATAAAAAGTGAAGAAAATATGTCATGAAATATGTCATTGAACATACAAATTATGTCATTTAATATGTCACTAACCATTTGAGATGAAGATCATGGAAGAAGAGTAGATATCCACCATAAATTAATATTTATCATAACAGTTTACATTTTCTTGTACATTCTTATATTATTAATTAGGTTTAAAGAAGTATTTTCTTTTCGTAAATAGTATTCATTATCAAACAAAATATCAGATAGCAATGCATAAAAGAATATTTAATTTCTTCCACTCTTTTTTCCATTTTCTTTTCTCTAAAACATGACATTTGATATTTCAGTTCACATAGTTAATTGTTCCCTTTTCTCCCAAAAACCAATAAGATGTCGAACATGTTGTATTTTATTGAAAAGGATCAAAAATTTGGAAGAACAAATTTACAATTACAACCTTAATTCAATTACAGTTTAATGCACCCTCTACTTTTCATAGGTTTTACTCTTAACATAATATGTTATTATCTTTGGGCCAAGTTCGCAAGGTTTTTCCCAAAAGGATTCAAACTCTTAAGAGATCCTTACACTTTATATATTTACTCACAATCTTTTTAGTTACTAATGAGAGATGACTTTATTCACACACCCAACAATCTACTCCTCAAACTAAGTTCTACGTGATACATTACCATGATTCACGCCTCTCTCTCTCTAACTAAGTTCCATGTGGCCTATTTCCATGATCCAAGTGTCAAATTTCGTGAATCACTATGCGCCACCTATATTGTTAGAGTATTATGGCAACCAAAGACCACAACTAGCTTCTTCTTATGTGCACATCTCCAAGCTCGTAAGGTAAAGTAAATCGAGCCTCACACCATCACTCCGTCATCACCATACCCGTTCCATCGAACTTGGGCTCTAATATTAGTTGTTGGACTTAAACAACTCACATATACTTATGGTGTGATACTGATCACTTTGGGCCAACCCCGCACGATTTTTTCAAAAGGCCTCACACCATTAAAAGATTCATGCACCTGATGCTCCCAATCTTTTCAGCATTAAATGTGGGACTTTGTTTGCATACCCTACATGTTTAATAATTTTGAATAATAAAATAGTAAAAATAAGATAATTAAATAGTAGCCAATGCAACAAATGGAGAAGAAATTATGGTAATACTAACTTTATGTCTTTTAGACTAGCTAGGGCCGGGGTGATCATAGCTTATAGAGTGGTTACATAAATTCAAGAATTAAAATGTCAAATCGCAATGTAGACAGTTGATTTCAAGTAGCTAGCCATATATGGCTTAAAACAAACAAGATCCTTCGAGTTTGTGACCTTTCAAATCTTGGCCTCTCTAATTTATTCAATACATTGTAACATGTGTTAGTAGACAGGTCCAAATATGGCCCTTAATAATGAATCAAATGATAAAAGGCAGAATCAAAGAGAAAATAAATATTTAAAAAAAGGTTCCCAAATATATATATATATATATATATATATATATATATATATATATATATATACACACACACACACACAAATGATCACGCCCATCTATGCCTTATAAAAAAAGATATGCGAACATTGTAAATATAATCAGAGTATTTAGCACAGAGTCGAACCCACAAGGAATTAACCTATCAATTACTTTTGTTAGACTTACTAAATTCTATGAAATAAACTTCCCAAACGTTGTAAATAACAATTGACGATATTTCTACTAACTAAGAATGAGAGTAAATAAGCACTGAAAAACTAACTATGATTAAGTTGTAAACAATTAAGAGAAGGTTCTAAGGTATGATTTCCCCTATTGATGGAATCCCTTCAAGCTATGTTTCACATAGATTCACCAAATAGTCTCTATCAATTATGAGAACTCTTATTACCGTAAATCTCTCCCGAGTAATTACGACAATTTACTAGACGCACTCTCCCGAGTTACGCTAGTTGGCTTTATTTATTACAGCTCACTTTAGATTGCACCCAACGCTTCGCTATCTCTAATCCCACCTTTAAACCCTCAGTTATTGATCCCTCATATACTTTGGGAGTGGTATCATTCAACAATCACCTAAATATGCACTCTCTCCCGAGTTATGCACACTAAATAGGCACAGCTAATTGAGGATCCTGTCAATTAACTACAATAAGCACATAGTTGAACAATTAGAGATTAAATTGGGCAAACTATATTAACATAACAAGAAGTTCATCCTTCAATAGGTTCCATCAAAATCCTAGACTAAGGAATTAGCTACTCATGACAAAACAAGATAAAACTACTAAATTATTTATAATGGGTAATTGAAAATAATAAAGAGAAGATAGAAGAACTCTAATATTTTGTTACTCTTCTCATACTTATTCTTCCTCCAAAGTAGTCTAACAACAAGCTTAAATATGTCTTGGACGAGCTTCTAAAGTTTATAAGGGTTTGGAACAAGTTTTCCCCGAATTACACTTTGGTCCCCAATTTTTTGATGCGTGAACAATTCAACGCGGTCACGGCTCGACCGCAGCGAACGCTGAACATTCTCCCTCGATTACTTGATCTGTCGCGGTCCCACCGTGGTTCCACCGTGGTCGTGGTGGAATTCACTCAGTCCATTTTTTGCTTCTTTGTGCTTGAGTACTTCTTGATTGGGTGTTTTCTTCATATTACTGCCTCCAAAACACTTCGTAGTACTTCCTCACTTAGGATATTCACTACGGCACAAAAGAACACAATTTAGAGCATTTTATTATCAATTTGACTATTAAATAACAATAAAGCATGGTAATATTAAGGTGTAAATATCATCTATATAGCCTAATATCAACACCCCACACTTAAATCATTGCTAGTCCTCTAACAATCCACCACACTCTATCAAAGTTCCTTCCCTTAACGACTCACACCTTGAACAATTTACCAAATTTGCACCTAGTAGTGAACAAAGCTTTTGCCTCAATAGTCGAATCTCTCATACCATGCAACATTCGCACTTACTCAAACTACTCTATACAAGAGTCAAGACTTACCTTTACTTTGTGAATCACATGCCCTCACATCACACAAGAGAGTAGTTTCGCATATAATGATATTTAGAACAATTAGGAACTTAGATAGATAAAATTCGCTCACTCTCAAAAAGAACATTCACATGCCACAAAGATGCACCATAGGCTTGCCTGTAGTGTACTACTCTACTAATCGATCCAACTCAATCTAAGATCAATAGGACTTTACTTGGTTGTAATATAGGCTAAAGGACGGGTAGGATATATTTGGATACAGTGGCTAACCTCCCTAAGCACTTTTAATATAATTACATTAACCTTTAAAACCATACTTATATCAACCAAGCACTCCACTACTTTTTATTTACAATCTCCCCATCTATTAGGTGCAATTGTAACAAACCACCACTTATCGATTACTACATTTACTCTTTTTTTCTGTGGTTTTTATTCTTTTACTCTTCAAAACTCTTCACCTTTTATCTATTTCAATGGATCCACTCAAAAACCAAACCACCACCCTACACTTTTGCTTTTGCATAATTTCAATACCATTCAAGTGCTTATGAGAGGTAAAGGGTTGAAACATAAGGCTACTCAAACAATTGGGTAAGGTTCTCAATGTGGTTGCCAAAGAAATAGGCTTATAGGCTCAAGGGGGTTAACTAATATGTATTACATTCAGGTGGGTTTACTTTATATGTCTGGCTCAACAAAGAAATGCCTATATCACTTCTAAGACTGAATGAAACTACTATTTTGCTTTGCAAACATACGGGGCAATTTCTAGGCATCAAATGTGAATCATGGAATACAGTAAAACTCACACACACATGGCATATGATTCATTCCAAATTGGCTTGTCAAGATACTTTCTTCCGAGTATTCAAGTTAGTGACAAACATACAGTTTAAGGCACTTTAGCAAGAATCAACCACTGAGACTAAGCATTACACTATAATGTCTATTGTGTTCTAATGTATCAACGCTAAGGGTTTCTCCTTCGATTTTTTGCTCGTAGCCCATTAATCCCAACTAAAAACTAAGAAAAACAAAATAAGCAAAAACTACATACACCCTGTTCAAGCTAAAACCCTTGGAAAAGAACTATGGCCCAAAGAACAACCAAGGGGGAGTTACTACACTAGCTAAAAATAAAAATAAAAATCTTTTTGGTCTTTTCTCTAGACTTACTTCCCTCAAGAAAATTATCTAAAGTATCTGTCATTAGGAAGAGTCTCCATATTCTCTTTGTTTTTTTTCTGACTTAGTCCCGCAAGAACCCTACTGAAAGAGATCCGTCGTTGGGACAAGTCACTTACCTACTTTAACCTAATGAAACTATTACTCAAAACATCAAAAACAATCAAAGCAAAAAAAAAAAATAAACAGTCAAATCGTTACAAATACATACATATATTGAAGTATCCCCCACCCCACACTTAAAATGTAGACATGTCCTCATGGCATAAAAATTTAAAGAACAGTGAGGTAAAGGAACTTCCCTGAAAGATCACTCCTGATGTGACAACCCAAAGGGTCATCACCTATTTTCTTATTCTTTCTGTGCTTCTGAGGCCGTGAATACCTCATTTAGAGTTACCTCTATTTCTGTGCGCAGTCCGGGCGTGTAGCCGGAAAGCTTAAATGTAAAATTTTGTGAAAAATGCTAAGTTTTGATGTTAAAATGAATAAATTTGACTTTGGTCAACATTTTGGGCAAACGGAACCGGACCCGTAATTTGATGGTCCCGGAGGATCCATACGAAAATATGGGATATGGGCGTATGCCCGGAATCGAATTTCGAAGTCCCAAGCTGGAGAAATAAATTTTTTAAGAAAAATAGTTTTCTAAAAATGTTTAAGGAAATTGGAAATGAAATCTGATTAGAAAGCAATGGTATCGGGCCCATATTTTGGTTTCGGCGCTCGGTACAAGTCTTATATATGTTTTAGGTCTTTCTTGTAAAATTTGATTGAAATCGAACGTTGTTTGACGTGTTTCAGACTTAAATTTCTAAATTGGAAACTTGATGAAGTTTTGGAAAAACTCTTGATTTTTAGGTTTGATTCATTGTTTGTGAGGTTATTTAGGTGATTTGATCACACAGATAAGTTCGTATGATGTTGTTGAGTTAGTACATGTGGTTGGTTAGGATCCCCGAGGGCTCGGGAGTGTTTCGGAGGTGTTTCAGAATGGTTTTTGGCTTAAAAGTTGCAGGTTTTCCAGTTCTGGTATGTCCTTCTTCGCGTTCGCGGGAGCACCCTCGCGAATGTGATGAGTAAAATATGGTCGAAGGAATTTCCTTCTATGCGAACGCGTTGACCAGGCCGCGAACGCGAGGCGGCGGGGGGCTATACCTTTGCGAACACGTCCCTAGCTTAGCGAATGCGATGGCAAAAATGAGCCTGGGCGGGGATGGGGTACTGCAGCTATGCGAACGCGATCACTATGTCGCGAACGCGAAGGCTCTGGGAGCTGATGCTCCGCGAATGCGAGCCTATTATCGTGAACGCGAAGGTCTTCGGACCTGGCCCATCGCGAATGCGGGATGCCCATCGCGAACACGAAGGGCAAGTTTTCCTAGCTATTTTAAAGTTCTAAAACAGAACCATTGCGGGATTTTCATAAAACTTCACAAACTCTTTCTTCTCCAAAGTTCTAGGGCAACTTTTGAACAATCTTTTCACCATTAACTCATGGGTTAGTAATCTTTAAATCGCTTCCTTCATGTTTCATCAACATCTATTGAAATTCTAGGCCTAAATCATGTAATTAAGGGTAGAAATTAGGGAATTGGGTAGATTTAGGGCTTTTTGATTTCTTGTTGATTTAGACCTCGTTTTGGGGTCGAATTTGAAAGCAAATTGTATATTTGGGCTCGTGGGTGAATGGGGGATTTGATTTTAGTCTGAACCTCGTATTTTGACCAAGCGGGCCTGGGGTCGGTTTTTGGATTTTTGGGAAGAATGCTTGGAAAGCTATAATTAGGCATTGAGTTTGCATTGTTAAGCATTTATTGATGTATTGAAGTCATTATTGTATAGATACAATAGATTTGGAGCCAAATTCGAGAGGAAAAGCAAAAATTGAGGATTGATTTGGCCGTGGAAGTTTGAGGTAAGTGTTTGGTGTAACCTTTGCTAAAGGGATTAGGAGTTGAGCTTATTTGCTACGTGCTAATTGTCGAGTACGGCGTATAGTCATGGTGACGAGTATCTATACGTTGGTGTCTAGCATGACCGTAAGTCTTTATATTGTGGATATTTTGATTTTGTTGTATCTTTCTTGCCCTAATGATGATTTCCATATGTTGTAAAAAGCATGTGAAAAAGATTGTGATCTGCGAATTTTGAGGAGCATTGGCTCGAGTTATAATACGAATTGTGAAAGTACATGAGATAATTGAACCCTTTGCAGTATTGGCTCAAGTGGTAAAGTGAGTTATAAAGTAAGAAGTGAAGGAAAGAGAAAGAGTTATTGAATTGTTCCCTTGCCGGTATGTTTGTTGCTTTGTTGATTATCTCCCTTGCCGGGATATTGAGATTTATTGATATTGTTCCCATACCGAGATTTAGCTGTTTAATTGTATTACCTTGCCGGTATTTCTACCATTATTTGTCTACCCCCTTGTCCCTTTGTTTGTGATTGTTGTTTGGGTGAGGAAGAGTGTTAAAGCACAAAGGGTGATGCCGTGCATTATTTTCTATTGTGAGGAAAGAGTGTAAAGCACGAAATGTGATGTTGTGTCGTACGATGTACCATTCCGTACCGATATTCATTGACTATATGATGAAGAAAGAGAGAAAAAGCACGAAGGGTGATGTCGTGCACATTTTTACTATGCGATTGATTTGGTGAGAACGAGAGTAAAAGCACGGAGGGTGATGACATGCACATTTCTATCATAAATAGTGTTTGGTTGTGGAGGAGATAAGAAGCACGAATGGTGATGTCATGCAAATTGTTGATTTCTGATTCTTATTGGTATTCTAGTTTTGTTGGTTCTCTCCTTACTTGATGTTTTCTATTCGGAACTGTTATCTCCCCCATAGCATGTTCCCCTCCCACATTGATTGGTTATTTCCTATTTTTATTTTCCGCTATATATATGTTTGAACTGTACAAATTTATTTGGTAGTCTGGTCCTAGCCTCGTCACTACTTTCCCAGGGTTAGGCTAGGCACTTACCAGCACATTGGGTCGGTTGTGCTGATACTACATTTTGTGCACTTTTGCACAAATCCAGGTATTAGACAACAATAGTAGACAGGGAGCCGTACTTCAGTCCATGAGATCCCGAGGTAGTCCTGTAGGTGTCCGTAGGCCCGATATCTCTTCTATCTCTTTTATGCCCTGTTCCCTTTCGTACCGAGACAGAGTTTTATTTTATTATTTTAGACTCTTGTATTTAGCACTCTTAGACAGTCCGTGTACGTTGTGACACCAGATGCTGGGTAGAGACATGTATTGGCTATTGTGCATTTTGATTTTCCATTTTTATAAGACTTATGCTTTTATATTCAATTCTGTTGTTTTCATGTTATTACTGGTAATGGTTAAAAGAAGTAATTGGTTAATGAAAAAGGTAGTTAAAGGTTGGCTTGCCTAGCTCTCAATAGTAGGTGTTATCACGACTCCCGATGGTTGGGAAATCCGGGTCGTGACAAGTTGGTATCAGAGCTCTAGGTTACATAGGTCTCACAATTCACGGACAAGATCGGTAGAGTCTAAGGGATCGGTACAGAGACGTCTGTATTTATCCCCTGGAGGCTACAGAGTTAGGAAAATTTCACATTTCTTCTTTCTTGTCTTGCGATTTGTTCCTCAAATGCTAATTGGATTTCTACTCTGTTCTTTCGTAGATGGCAAGAACACATGCCTCCTCATCTACCGCTCAGCAGCTCGAGCCACAAGCAGTAGCTTCCCCTAGGGGCAGAAGGTAAGGAAAAGGCGGTGCTAGAGGCCGAGGTAGGGGCAGAGCTTAGCACCGAGCAGTAGCACCAGTGGCAGAGCCTCAAGTTGATTTTGAGGAGAAGGTTCCGGCCTCACTAGTTTCGGTGGGACCAGATCAGGTCTTAGAGGGGTTCATTACCACCTCAGTTCTTCAGGACGCTCTAGTCCAATTGGTGGGCCTCATGGAGAGTGTCACCTGAGCATGTTTGCTTCTTGTAGCACCATCCACTTCTTAGGCTGGAGGAGGGGATCAGACTCCTGCCACGCGCACTTCAGAGCAGGTAGCTCTCCAGATTCAGGTTCCAGTGGTTCAACCAGTTGTGGTAGTTCAGCCGAGTGTAGTGGCTTAGACCGACGATGGAGCGGCGATGTCCGTCGATGCTTTGTGGAGGCTGGATAGGTTCACCAAGCTCTTCACTTCTACATTCAGCGGTGCATCCACTGAGGATCCCCAGTATTTTCTGGATAGTTGTCACGAGGTTCTTCAAAAAATGGGGATCGCTGAGACTAATGGAGTTGATTTTGCTGCCTTTCTTCTGTTTGGATCCGCCAAGACTTGGTGGAGGGATTATTGCTTAGCCAGGCTAGTCGGGTCGCCATCTTTGATATGGGAGCAGTTTACAGTGTTATTTATGGAGAAGTTCCTCCCTGTTACTCAGCGAGAGGCCTATCGTAGGCAGTTTGAGCGCCTCCAGCAGGATTCCATGACGGTCACCCAATATGAGACCAGGTTCATTGATCTAGCTCGCCATTCTCTTATCACACTTCCTATCGAGAGAGAGAGAGAGAGAGAGGGGGTGAGGAGGTTTATTGATAGTCTTATTCAGCCGATTCATCTTCAGATGGCCAAGGAGGCGGGGAGTGAGATCACTTTTCAGGAGGTGACCAATATGGCCCGCAGAGTTGAGATGGTTCTGTCACAGGGAGGTGGTCGTGGGTCAGATAAGAGGCCCCGTCATTCAGGCAGATTCAGTGGTACCTCATTTGGAGGTAGAGATTCATATGGTAGAGGCCAACCTCCGAGGCCCTTTCAGTCAGCTTTCTAGGTCTCCTATTGTACTTCAGGTGGTCGTGGTTTTCAGATACTGTATTCTTATCAGCATCCTTATAGTGCACCACCAGCTCCCATCAGTGCACCGCTGCTTCGGAGTTTCTGAGGTGGTCATTCAAGTCGGCAGGGCCAGTAGTCTCAGCAGCCGAGAGCTTGTTACATTTGTGGTGATCCAGGTCATATTTCTAGGTTTAGCCCTCGAGCACCAGGTAGCTCTCAACATTAGAGTTCTCGTGCTATGATACGAGCACCAGGTGTTCCATAGCCCGCCCAACCAATTAGAGGTGGGGGTAGAGCTGCTAGAGGTGGAGATAGAGGTCATAGAGGTGGAGCTTAAGCCACCAGAGGTAGAGGCCAGTCTGCAGTAGGCCGTCCCAGAAATGTGGTTTAGGTTGTCGGGTCCCAGCCTCGATGTTATGCTCTTCCAGCCAGGCCCGAGACTGAGTCTTTAGATGCCGTCATTACAGGTACCATTCTGGTTTGTGATAGATATGCTTCAGTTCTATTTGATCCAGGGTCTACATATTCGTATGTGTCCTCTTATTTTGCACCATACCTGGTTCTTCCTAGTAATTCGTTGAGTATTCCTGTTTATGCGTCTACACTGGTAGGTGACTCTATCGTGGTTGATCGAGTCCATCATTCTTGTGTTGTGGTGATTGGGGGTTTTGAGACTCGTGTTGATTTATTGCTTTTAGACATGGTCGACTTTGATGTTATATTGGGGATGGACTGGTGATCCCAGTACCACGCTATCTTAGATTGCCATGCCAAGACTGTGACCTTAGCCTTACCAGATTTGCCCCGTTTACAGTAGAGAGGGACTCCGGGTCTTTCTACCCGCAGTGTTATTTCATATGTGAAGGCTCGGCGTACGGTCGAGAAGGGGTGTTTTGGCCTATTTGGCTTATGTTCGTGATTCCAGTTGCTAAGGTTCTCTCTATTGATTCGGTGCCCGTGGTTCGTGAGTTTCTGGAGGTTTTCCCTTCAAATCTACAGGGGATGCCACCCGACAGGGATATTGGTTTTTGCATTAATTTGGCTTAAAGCACTCAGCCCATTTCTATTCCGCCATGTCGCATGGCCCCACCAGAGTTGAAAGAGTTGAAGGAGAAGTTGAAAGACTTACTTGAGAAGGGTTTCATTAGACCTAGCATTTTGCCTTGGGGTGCACCGGTGTTGTTTGTAAAGAAAAAGGGTGGTTCGATGAGAATGTGCATTGATTACCGATAGTTGAACAAGGTTACAATCAAGAATAAGTATCCACTATCGAGGATTGATGATTTGTTCGATCAACTTCAGGGTGCCAAGGTATTTTCAAAGATAGACTTGAGATCTGGCTACCATCAATTGAGGATTAGAGCATCTGATGTTCCTAAGACAGCTTTCCATACTTGGTACGGGCATTATGAGTTCTTGGTTATGTCATTTGGGTTCACAAATGCCCAGCAGCTTTTGTGGATTTGATGAACCGAGTGTTCATGACTTATTTGGATTCGTTCGTCATAGTCTTCATTGATGATATTATGATATATTCTCGCAGTCAGAAGGAGCACGAGCATCATCTTAGAGTGGTTCTTCATACTCTAAAGGATAGTCAGCTATATACAAAGCTCTCGAAGTGTGAGTTCTGGTTGAGCTCAGTTGCATTCCTGGGTCATGTCGTATCAGCAGAGGGTATTTAAGTTGACCCGAAGAAGATTGAGGCAGTCAAAAACTAGCCTAGACCAGCTAATATCATCGGTTCATGGAGGGGTTCTCATATATCGCAGCCCTAATGACCAGCTTGACCCAGAAGGGTGCCCAGTTCAGATGGTCGGACGATTGTGAGGCGAGCTTTCAGAAGCTCAAGGCAGCTATGACTACGGCACCTGTATTTGTTGTGCCTACAAGTTCAGGTCCTTATATAGTCTATTGTTATGCTTCACGTATTAGGCTTGGTGCACAGTTGATGTAGGATGGCAAGGCCATTGCCTATGATTCGAGGCAGTTGGAGATTCATTAGAAGAACTACCCAGTGCATGATTTGGAATTGGCAGCCATTGTTCACACATTGAAGATTTGGAGGCACTATTTGTATGGTGTGACATGTGAGGTGTTCACTGACCACAAGATTCTTCAGTACTTGTTCAGGCAAAAGAAGTTGAATTTGAGGCAGAGAAAGTGGTTGGAGTTGTTGAAGGATTATGACATTACTATCTTATATCACCCGGGGAAGGCCAATGTGGTGGCCGATGCCTTGAGTAGAAAGTCAGCGAGCATGGGCAGTCTTGCTTATATTCCGGTCAGTCAGAGGCCGCTTACTTTAGATGTTCAGGCCTTAGCCAATCGATTCGTGAGGTTGGATATTTTTTAGCTTTGTCGAGTATTATCTTGCACGGTCGCTCGTTCTTTATTATTGGAGAATATCCATGATCGGCAGTTTGATGATCCCCATTTGTATGTCCTTAGAGACACGGTGCAACGAGGAGGTGCCAAGAAGGTTACCTTAGATACTGATGGAGTCTTGAGATTGCAGGGGCAAGTTTGTGTGCCCAATGTGGATGGGCTTCGAGAGTTGATTTTAGAGGAGACCCATAGTTCCTGGTACTCTATTTATCTGGGCGCCGCGAAGATGTATCAGTTCTTGCGGCAGCATTATTGGTGGCATAGAATGAAGAAGGATATTGTTGCATATGTGGCACGATGTTTGAATTGTCAACAGGTTAAGTATGAGCATCAGAGGCCTGGTGGATTGTTTCAGAGAATTGAGCTTCCCGAGTGGAAGTGGGAGCGGATCACTATGGACTTCGTTATTGGACTTCCTCTGACCCGAAAGAAGTTCGATGCAGTTTGGGTCATTGTTGATAGGTTGTCCAAGTCAGCACATTTCATTCCTGTGGTAGTCTCTTATTCTTCCGATAGGTTGGCTGAGATCTATATTTGGGAGATTGTTCGCCTTCATGGTGTGCCCGTATCAATCATTTAGGACCAGTTTACGCAATTTACATCATGCTTCTATAGAGCAGTTCAACGAGAGTTGGGCATACGGGTTGAGTTGAGTACAACATTTCATCCTCAGACAAACGGGCAGTCCGAACGGACCATTCAAATATTAGAGGATATGCTTCGAGCTTGTGTTATTGACTTTGGAGGTTCGTGGGATCAGTTTTTGCCCTTAGCAAAGTTTTCCTACAACAACAGCTACCTGTTGAGTATCCAGATGTCTCTTTTTGAGGCTTTATATGGTAGGTGGAGTCGATCTCCGATCGGATGATTTGAGCCGGGAGAGGCTCGGTTGTTGGGTACGGATCTGGTTCAAGAGGCCTTGGATAAGGTCAAGATAGGCTTCTAATAGCTCAGTACAGGCAAAAGAGTTATGTAGACCGCAAGGTTTGAGATGTGGCTTTTATGGTTGGTGAGCGGGTATTGCTCCGAGTGTCGCCTATGAAGGGCGTGATGAGATTTGGGAAGAAGGGCTAGCTTATCCCTAGGTTCATTGGTCCGTTTGAGATTTTTGATCGAGTGGGAGAGGTGGCTTATAGACTTGCATTTCCGCCGAGCTTATCAGCCGTGCATCCATTTTTTCATGTGTCCATGCTCCGGAAATATCACGACGATCTATCCCACGTGTTAGATTTCAGCACTGTCCAATTGGACTAGGACTTATCTTATAAGGATAAGTCGGTGGCTATTCTAGACCGGCAGGTTCGTCAGTTGAGATCCAAGAGTTTCCCTTATGTTCGTGTTTGGTGAAGAGGTCAGCCTCTTGAGGTGTCGAAATGGGAGTCCAAGTTCGATATGCGGAGCCGTTATCCTTATCTATTCCCCGACTTAGGTACTTCCTTCTTCTATCCGTTCGAGGAAGAACAATTGTTTTAGAAGTGGAGAATGTGACGACCCAAAGGGTCATCACCTATTTTCTTATCCATTTTGTGCTTCCGAGGATGTGAAAACCTCATTTAGAGTCGCCACGATTTGCGTGCGCAGTCCAGGTGCATAGCCGGAAAGCTTAAATGTGAAATTTTGTGAAAAATGCTAAGTTTTGATGTTAAAATGAATAAATTTGACATTGGTCAATATTTTGGGCAAACGAACCCAGACTCGTGATTTGACGGTCTCGGATGGTCCATAGGAAAATATGGGACATGGGCGTATGCCCGAAATCAAATTTTGAAGTCCCAAGCCCGAGAAATGAATTTTTAAGAAAAATTGTTTTCTAAAAATATTTAAGGAAATTGGAAATGAAATCCGATTAGAATGCAATGGTATCGGGCCCGTATTTTGGTTCCGGCGCCCGGTACAGGTCTTATATATGTTTTAAGTCCTTGTAAAATTTGGTTGAAATCGGACATCGTTTGACTTATTTCGGACTTAAATTTCTAAAATGGAAACTTGATGAAGTTTTGGAAAAACTCTTGATTTTTAGGTTTGATTCATTGCTTTTGAGGTTATTTAGGCGATTTGATCGCACAAATAAGTTCGTATGATGTTATTTAGTTAGTACATGTGGTTGGTTAGGATCCCCAAGGGCTTGGGAGTGTTTCAGAGGTGTTCCAGAATGGTTTTTGGCTTAAAAGTTGCAGGTTTTCCAGTTCTGGTATGTCCTTCTTCGTGTTCGCGTGAGCACCCTCGCGAATGAGATGAGTAAAATATGGTCGAAGGAATTTCCTTCTATGCGAACGCGATGACCAGGCCGCGAATGCGAGGCAGCATGGGGCTATACCTTCGCGAACGCGTCCCTGGCTTCGCGAACGGGGTGGGGTATTACAGCTATGCGAACGCGATCACTGTTTCGCAAATCTCAAGGATCGGGGAGCTGATGCTCCACAAACGTGACCTTATTGTTGCGAACGTAAAGGTCTTCGGACTAACCCTAATGCAAATGAGAAGGGCAACTTTGCCCAACTTTTTTAAAATTCCAAAATTGAACTACTGCGGGATTTTCATAAAACTTCACAAACTCTTTCTTCTCCAAAGTTCTAGGGCAACTTTTGAATCATCTTTTTACCATTAACTCGTGGATTAGTAATCTTTAACTCGTTTCCTTAATTTTTCATCAACATCTATTGAAATTCTAAGCCTAAATCATGTAATTAAGTGTAGAAATTAGGGAATTGGGTAGATTTAGGGCTTTTTGATTTCTTCTTGACTTAGACCTCGTTTTGGGGTCGAATTTGAAAATAAATTGTATATTTGGGCTCGTGGGTGAATGGGGGATTTGACTTTGGTCCGAACCTCGTATTTTGACCAAGTGGGTTTGGGGTCGATTTTTGGGTTTTTGGAAAGAATGCTTGGAAAGCTATAATTAGGCATTGGGTTTGCATTGTTTAGCATTTATTGATGTATTGAAGTCATTATTGTATAGGTACAATCGATTTGGAGCCAAATTTGAGAGGAAAAGCGGTAATTAAGGATTGATTTGGCCGTGGAAGTTTGAGGTAAGTGTTTGGTCTAACCTTAGGTTGAGGGATTAGGAGTTGAGTCTTATTTGCTATGTGTTAATTGTCGAGTACGACTTTTAGGCATAGTGACGAGTATCTATACATTGCTGTCTAGCATGACCGTGAGTCTTTATATTGCAGATATTCTGATTTTCTTGTATCTTTCCTGCCCTAATGATGATTTCCATATGTTGTAAAAAGCATGTGAAAGAGATTGTGATATTCAAACTTCGAGTATCATTGGCTCCAGTTATAATACAAATTGTGAAAGTACATGAGATAATTGAACCCTTTGGAGCATTGGCTCAAGTGGTAAAATGAGTTATAAAGTAAGAAGTGAAAGAAAGAGAAAGAGTTATTGAATTGCTCCCTTAGTAGGATGTTTGTTGCTTTGTTGATTATCTCCCTTGACGGGATGTTGAGATTTATTGATATTGTTCCCTCGCTGGGATTTAGCTATTTAATTTTATTCCTTTGCCGGGATTTCTACCATTATTTGTCTACCCCCTTGCCCCTTTGTTTGTGATTGTTGTTCGGGTGAGGAAGAGTGTTAAAGCACGAAGGGTGATGTCGTGAGTTATTTGCTATTATAAGTAAAGAGTGTAAAGGATGAAGGGTGATGTCGTACCATACGATGTACCATTCAGTACCAATTTTCATTGATTATATGGTGAGAAAAGAGAGTAAAAGTACTAAGGGTTATGTTGTGCACATTTTTACTATACGATTGATTTGGTGAGAACAAGAGTAAAAGCACGAAGGGTGATGTCGTGCACATTTTTATCATAAATATTGTTTGGGTGAGGATGAGAGTAAAAGCACGAAGGGTGATGCCGTGCAAATTGTTGATTTCTGATTCTTGTTGGTATTCTAGTTTTGCTGCTTCTCTCCTTACTTGATGTTTTCTATTTGGAAATGTTATCTCCCCCATAGCATGTTCCCCTCCCACATTGACTGGTTATTTCCTATATTTCTTTTCCGCTGTATATATATTTGAACTGCACAGGTTTATTTGGTAGTCTGGTCCTAGCCTCGTTACTATTTCGCCGGGATTAGGCTACGCACTTACCAGCACATGGGGTCGGTTGTGATGATACTACACTCTGTGCTCTTTTGCACAGATCCAGGTATTGGAGAGCAGCAATAGCCAGGGAGCTGTCCTTCAGTCCACGAGATCCCGAGGTAGTCCTGCAGGCGTCCGCATGCCCGGTATCTCTTCTCTCTTTTATGCCGTGTTCCCTTTTCTATCGAGACAGAGTTTTATTTTATTGTTTCAGACTCTTGTATTTTGCACTCTTAGAAATTCCGTGCACGTTGTGAAATCAGATATTGGGTGGAGACATGTATTGGCTATTGTGCATTTTGATTTTCCATTTCTCTAAGACTTCCACTTTTATATTCAATTCCGTTGTTTTCATGTTATTACTGATAATTGTTAAAAGAAGTAATTTTTTAATGATTAAGTTTGTACCGAGATCGAGTTTTATTTTATTGTTTCAGACTCTTGTATTTTGCACTCTTAGACAGTCTGTGTACATTGTGACACCAAATGCTGGGTGGAGACATGTATTGGCTATTGTGCATTTTGATTTTCCATTTCTCTAAGACTTCCGCTTTTATATTCAATTCCGTTGTTTTCATGTTATTACTGATAATTGTTAAAAGAAGTAATTTTTTAATGTTAAAAGGTAGTTAAAAGTTGTCTTGCCTAGCTCTCAATAGTAGGCGCCATCACGACTCTCGGTGGTTGAGAAATCCAAGTCGTGACACCTGATCGGAGACAATGTCTGGGTTCACATTGCAAGCATGACCCAGAGCTGTCAGCCAGCCTAAGAATTTTTTCTCCAACTTCACTGTCAGTCAGCCAACGCATCTACGCGGACACCCAAATCAGTGACGGAGGTACGCAACCCAGCCATCTCGTGCTCTAAAGCTATCATGCGGGTACTCCGACGGGGCTGTGATGGGCCTGCCTCGTCAACTCTCGGAGGTTGTGGGACCTCAGCTGCCTCAACATCATCATCATCAGATTCATCAACATTCACCACCAGCTCCATCCCAATTCTGATTTTTCTTGCCAAGAACGGGGCTTTCAGTGGTAATTTCCTATCAACTCTAAGGTCTTCAGGGACTCTGGAAAGATGGAATAGCCTGGTGACTAGAGAAGGAAAGTAAAAACCTTTGATTAACTCAGGTGATCTAATGAGCATCTCGTCATGGAGGATCCTTGACACATCAAAATCCCTGTGGGTCACGCCCATGTTAGATTGACATCGATCGTATTACTGGAGGGCAACAGCCGACTATTGATAATGGTGAGCCAACACTTAGCCTCCCAAGTGAGAGACTGGGAGTTAAGCGTGATCCTGGGCTTTATCCATATGTATTCTCTATCTGGCACACAGATCTCAAGAAGAATTCCCCACAAGGCACTTGTTCGGCTAAAAGTACGATAGGTATCAGCTTCACCCCTAAATGCTGGCAGCCGGTACACCCTGCGAATAGTCTCGATTGATGCATTTACTCAGGTATTGCGCACAGTAACAACTCCATTCTCATATTCCGGGCAGTTAGCATAGAACTCCCTAACCATCTGAACATTGTCCACCTCCGGTACCTCGAAGAAGATGTCCAGCAAACACCTCCTCAACTCAATGAAGATATTTGGGCATTCCACCTCTAAGGCTTGTCAGTCAATATGCACCTCATGTAGCAATTTTTTCGATGCCTTTGCATTATACCTATCCTCCGCCGGTTTGGAGACTAACCTCGCGTTGTCAAACTGTGGTGCACTGGCTTGCCCCCAAGCTCTCGAGGAGCTTCCCGATCCACTAGTGGAAGACCCGATGTTGCGTCTCTTCCTAGATGGATTCATTATACCTGTCAAACAGAGTGTAGATACCCAATTTTTCCCTATGTATTTTTCATGCAAATACTTTCAAAATAGCTTATATATGTATGTCCAAACATTTTTAGTATTTTTTCTAATTTTTAAAGGATTTTTAAATCAATTTATTGCCCATTTTAGAAGTACAAAAATCAATAATTATTCCCAAAATTATTATTTTGGTGAATAGCTTATTTTATTCTCATATCTATACCAAAATATAGCTAGAGTAATTTTTTTTATACATTTTTACAAATCAATTTGATTTTTTAAACACTAAATCGCATATAATTCCAATTTTAGCCTACTTTATGGTTTAATATCATTTTATAATTATAAAATTGGTCCCAATATTTTTGAATTAATATTTATATATTATTAACTGATCCAATACTTTAAATTTGCTTTCAAAATTATTTTTACTATTATTATTAAATAAAAAGGGAAAAGCTGGCTATTTAAAATCTGGCCCATTTTTATTTCAATTATAGCCAAATTGACCCGCCCCTAATTGACCCAATTTTGAATCCCAAATGGACCGGCCCAGTTCTAATTTAACCCGACCCCTGACCCGTTTATCCAACCCGCCCGGCTCCCATTTTAATCCAGGTCGTTGATCATCTTGATCAACGACCACGATCATTCCTTACCTTTTTTAATATGCCTACACTAACCTAATCCCCTTATTTCATTCCAACAGCCACCTCTGAATACCCTCCCTCTCTCAAACTCTCTCGAAGGTTCTTGAAACCCTAATCGTCACCTACCATTTCCAACCGTCATCTCACCAGAATCTATGGCTTCTCAGGCCATAGATGGCATATACTCACCTCCCTCCACCCTTAAATGTTTGATGCTTGAAGTTTCGAGGTCTGAACTCGATGGAGTCCATTCGGATCTTCTCCGATTCAAGGTTCCAGGACCTTTCCGGCCTTACTCCGGCTTATACAAGGCATTTCAAGCCTGGTTTTGACTTATCCGACTCATATCGGACTTTTTCCAAGTCTTTGTCGCTTTAGGGTTCCTCTGAAACCCTATCTATTCAAGGTTTTCTCTAATTGTTTTCTTAAATATGTTCTATATATGTGCTCTACTGGAGTTTTAAAATGTTTTCCCCAACTTTTTCTTTCAAAAATTATTTCTCTTTTATTTAAGGTTTCCGAAAAGTTTCAAGATGTTTCTCTGACTCTTCTTCTTCTTTTCTTTGTGTGTATCTATCTATGCTATGTTCTTATGTTTTCTTTTTCTACCTCAGATGTTTTGCCTTTATCTTGCATGTGGCAATATCATGCTCACATGTTTATCTTTCTATGTTTCCCTATGTGTTCTTTTGCTAGGATTTTCCGATAACTCTATGTTCCTGTATGTATTTCCTACTGATTTTTTAAATTCGTTGTTTGCCTTTCACTGGACCTTTGTTTGAGTTCTTTTTAAACGTGTTCCTTCTACCCTCACTATGCTTCAAATCAGCTTTTTCACTTTGTTGTTTCGAACATACTATTATGTCTGTTTGTTTTCTGATGAGACTAAGAGATCTATGAGCATGTTTCAATTACTTGCCTCCTCGTCTCTATATCTGATTCGAGTTGGAAACCCTAAGGTTTGGGGGTTATGGCGAGTTTTGATCTTGTGTTTGGACTAGGGTTCTATTTTGGAACCCTTGACTCTCTCAGACCCATTCCGAGTCTATGTACTGAGTTTGAACTTCTTTGTTTAAGGCTCTGAACTTTTTCTATGCTAGACTCTTCTAATAGTTCTTCGTGTTTTAGCATGGCTGTATGTTTTTATATGTGTGATGAATTCTTTCTTCTGAAAGGTTTTCCCACTTATGATTGATTCGGAATCCTTTTAGGTTTAATTGATTGTAAAACCTTTCTTCACATTTTCTAACTAGATTCATCCATACCAAAATTCAGACTTTGTGATTTACTGGCTGTTAATTGATTTTCTTTCCTTATTTGCACAAACCGTGTGCTACCAGACTCATGCCTTAAATAAATCTCTGTGAATTTACCCTTCTGATACTGCTTTGGAAAAGGTTCTGATCAACCTCTTCCCTTTAATTATTTTTACCCGTTTGAATCAGAATCATTTAATCAAAGGGAAACTTTCGTAATTAATTTTCAAATTATTTCCCTACCTTATTCTGCTTGCCTTCTACACTATAAAAAGGGCACGACCCTTTTCTCACCAACACACTTCCAATTCAGCACTTTTACATATACAATCTCATAGCTCTCTTCTAATATGTTCTGACTATTTGCTTATAATTTGGCTTTACATAACTATTGCTTTCTTTTCTTGCTTCCCTATAACTGGTATGTTCTAATTTAGTTTTTAGCCCAATCCTAATGTGTTTATTTTACAGCTTCTACAATCCTGTCTACTTTGCTCTCTATGCTCAGTGTTAAATATGTATGTTGTTCGCTTTGCATATGTTTCTGTTGTGAATCCCTGTACCCCTAGTCCCTTCTATGTGTTTGAGTTAAATTTCAGAACATGGCAATAGCCAAATTGTTGCTCATTTCTGGACTTGATCCTTTAAAGGATCCTAACTCCCAAACAATGTGGCTAACAGGCTGGTTGGGGTATGCCAACACTTCCAACTGCTGGGTATGACCACGATCCTATCTTGGCTTTCCCCAAAATCCCCTCTCTGCACTTACACTCTCTCCTAGCTTCTAAGTTCTGCCCCTCCTATGAGCCTTGCTTGGGACCTTGAGTTCCCTCTGAACTTGGACATTTGAGGGATGGCCCTTCCACACTGCACTATGACTTAATTCTGCAATATACTTGGGTGTGAGCACTGCCCGGAGTCCATTTGAGAATCTTAGGGAACTCTGACACATCCCAAATAAGAGAAAAACTTTGGAAGTTTGATCTTTGGAGCTGGCTTACTTCATGCTTTAGACAGAAGTCTGAATCAGGCTCTCCTTGGTTGGAATTTTTAGTTTTTCTTATCTTATTTTACTCTTTTTCATATTCATTCTGGGCTGTAATAATTTTTAATAACTTATGGGGTTTTAGTAAAAAAGGGAAGGGTCACTCATGTATGCAAAAAGGGTAGACATCATGCTGATAGGTTATTATTCATGAATCATGCCTACAAATTCTGCACTCCCGCATTTTTAGAAATCATGTCTATAGGTTCTGCATTTCATATATAGAGATCATGTTCCTAGGTTTCTGCACTTCTGCATTTTTTAAAAACCCTGTCTATAGGTTTTGCATTTCATATATATAGAAACCATGTCTATAGCTCCTGCATTTCATATAGAAACCATGCCTATAGGTTTTTGCATTTCTGCATGTCACATATATAACATGTCTATAGGATTTCCTGAATTCTGCATATGCATCTATCATTTGGCAAATGTGTTCATAGGTTTTAATAACTAACTGCATATAGATGACCTACCTATAGGATTTTTGTATGTTAATAACAATGTTTTAAGATTAACAAATGCCAAGAAAGCATGCCTATAGGACTAATCAACAAAATCTGAATCAACAACTCGCTTATAAGTCTAAAATCAGTGGCAATAATGCTTAACGCCTATAGAACTTACATCCCTGTAATTGACAATTCTTTTCTTTAAAATCAATATGCTTCTACATTAACAGATATCATGCCTATAGGTTTCACCTAGGCAAGCCATAAGGTAACAAGTTAATTGAATCGGACTTTGTTCAATTCCAACCAGCAGGTAGGCCTGATTCAGATTTCTTATTTGAAACATGCAATAGATCAGTCTGCCTCACCCTTTTAAGTTCTAATAAGATCCTAATCAGTACGTGTAAGACATGCTAAACTATATGCCACTTTTTTTTATTTAAGGAGGTTTATTTGACCCGTATCTGCTTACTTGCTTTCCCACTACTTTCTGTATATGTTTTGATTGTCGCCCTAGAATTTTATCCTTTTAAAACTGCATAAGCCCAACACCCCTTCCCTTTAGGATTAGTAGTCTTAAATGCCTTCGGGACTGATAGGATTGAGGTGGGTAATAGCATGCAATAAGTAACAAAACCATTCCGTGCTTTAATACCTTAATGGGGTGGGAAAGGATAGATATGGATATGATGACCGGTGCGCTAATATCACATGTAACCCCTCTTCTGAGGAGTGATTACCGGGTATTGCATTGATATGATCCATATTATTTGTAAACCTAGGACCCCCCTTTCCTTTTTACTTGTTTGTTTTATTTTTAGAATTTTTAAAACTACTTCAATTTCAGCTTTTCTTTATTCTCTTCCCAACTTCAACTACTTGCAACCGTTATGTGAAAATCCTCTTGTATTGGAAACCTTTATATATCTATTTGTTGTTTGCACTTAAAGTCACAATTATAGCATGGCCAGGAACCACACTGGTGGATCTCGAGGGGTGCCTAACACTTTCCCCTCGAGATAATTTCTAGCCCTTACCCGATCTCTGGTTTCTAAATCAATTCTTTCCTAGTGTTCTAATGCACTTTAATCATTAGGTGGCGACTCTTCAATTCAAAACCCAATTCCCAAAAGGGAACAAGTTGTCCTACCAAATGTTATAAACTCGATTTTGCGAGAAAAAAAGGGGGCGTGACATAGAGAAACGCCTATCAGTGAGTGTGTGAAATGTGTGAATAGAATATAAGAGAAAAATACGGTGTACTTACCTTAAATCCAGAATTTAATTATGAAGGAAGTTCATGGAATAATTGACAATGATTATGCTCAATCCCAAAGCTTCTACTCAGTTGATTAGAGTCTCGTACTGATAACGTCTTATGAAACAATAAAAGAAAAAGAAGATTATTGAACAGAAAGTAGGGAGAGAGAGTTCTTATTGCTTTTTTGGGATGAATTACAAATAGAACCCTCTATTTATAGAGAGATGGTGACTTAGCCACCAAGTAATAAACTCTAGAATCTCTCTAAATATGGACATTCACCATAAATAGAATTTTATTTATAGCAATAAAATATTTTTCGGGAATGAAAAAAGCGATAGGTTCTACTAGCTCTTTGATTACGAAAAGTGTTGGACATGCTGAAGTGGCAGTGGGCCCATATTTGCTTTTGGCGGCATTTCTTTGGGGAGAAATTTAAAAATAGCCAGATTTACCACTGGTCATTGAAAAATAGCCAAGTTTCAAAAGTCATCGAAATTTAGCCACTTTAAATCTGAGCGAAAAAACTGTTCAAAATCCGGAAAAATACACCCGTAAATTTTACAGGAGTTCCAATATAAGTATGCTTGAACTCCCGTAAATTTTACGGCAGTTCCAGGATAACTATGCTGGAACTCCCGCAAATTTTACAGGAGTTCAAGCATAATTATGCTGGAACTCCCGCAAATTTTACGGGAGTTCCAGCAAGTATAATTGTCCAGTATAATATACTGGAGTTTGGAGCACTGGTGCTCCAGTCTCCCGCAAATTTTACAGGAGTTAGCAAAGTATACCGGTCCAGCATAATATGCTGGAGTTCGTACACAAATGCACCAGAACTCCCGTATATTATACTGGACCGGTCACTGTTGCAGCAAAATAGTGGCTATTTTTTATTGACTTGGTAAACGCTGGCTATTTTTAATTGACCAGTGTGAAAACTGGCTATACCATGATATTTTTACATTTCTTTGGATCAGTTAAGAAGGGAAGAAATTAAAAAAATAACCAGATTTACAACTGGTCGTTCAAAAATAGTCCAGTTTAAAAAATAATCGAAATTTAGTCACTTTTCATGTAAAGATAAATTTGAGCTAAAACACTATTCAAAACCCGAAAAATACGCCAGTATATTATGCTGACATTCCAGCATAAGTATACTTGAACTCCAGCATATTATACTGGAGTTCCAGGATAAGTATGTTAGAACTTCAGCATAATATGATGGAGTTCCAGCATAAGTACACTAAAACTCCAGTATAATATACTGGAGTTCCACCAAGTATACCGGTCCGGCATAATATACTGGAGTTTGGAGCACTGGTGCTCCAGTCTCCCGTATATTATACTGGAGCCAGCAAAGTATATCGGTCCAGTATAATATGTTGGAGTTCATACACAGATGCACCGAACTCCAGTATATTATACTGGACCGATTTTTATTCTAGCAAAATGGTGGCTATTTTTTATTTATTTAGTAAATGCTGGCTATTTTAGAATGACCCTTTTGAAAACTGACTATACCGTGCTATTTTTACGTTAAGAACCGTTAGTTTGGGCTGGGCCTTATATTAATTGGCCTTCGTTCCTTATCTCCTTTTGTCATTTCCCGCAAGCGATGCAGAGAATAGGGGAAGCAAGGATTGACCCAGGGCCCACTGGGAATTAGGGACCAAAACCCTCACGTATTTCACCCTCGATATTTCGTCAATTTCAATAATGCCACGCCCTCTTCTTTACTTTCTTCCCTTTTTCGTATTTAATCAAAGTAAAATTTAGGGTCTTAGTGGAAATTAATCATTGTCTTGGAATTGAATCATCTACACCACTATCATCTCACAACCAATGAGTAGTAATTATTTTGAAGCATGATTTTTAGTTTTTTTCTTAAGCTAACAATTAAATCTTTGTTCTCGCATTATATATTTTATTTGTGTTTTCATATGCCTTGAAAAGTTCCTTTCCTCGAGGGTCTATAAGAAATAATATTTTTATCTTCACAGGAGTAAGAATACGTTATCTTTTTCAAATCCTATTTATGAGATTTTATTGGATATGTTATTATTGTTACCTCAATAATCATGAGTGAGATATTTTGCCTATAGTATCTGTACAATAATATTCACAACTCATTTAGGGACTCCATAGCAAGAAAGATGTATTCTTTCTATCAAAGAAAGTCTTTTGCGTGAGCAGAGCCGTGAAAATAACCTCTTGTAAAAATACAAGATAAGGCTGCATAGAATAAACTTTTATGGTCCGGCTCTTATCTGGATCCCGCGCATAGCGGGAGCTTAATGCCCGGGACTGTCCTTTTTCCCCTAATGTATGAGTCAACAAATACCTCTTTGTGCTTTGCAGAGCCATTCGTTTTTTTAGGAGGGCGTAATAATTCTCTTATGTACCACACTATCGAATGGCTCGAAAGAATATTAGGGGTCGTTTATTATAATAGTGGGATATCCTATGAGGTGGAATATCCCATGGGATTAGTTATTTCATCTTCTATGTGGAATAACTTAATTTCACTATTTTAGTATAAAAGTTATTTCGGGATTAGTTAATATCTCAAATCAAACATATGATAAAGTGAGTCCAAATTTCATATCATAATTATTATTCTTATCCCGTATACCAAACGATCCCTTAAAGTCTTTCTTTGGCGGTAGTCGACCTAATTGGTAGAGATATATCCACATTGAAACTTCAAAATGAAAAAATAGTGAAGTGAAAAACAAATTATCACGCATAGGAAACACTTTTAAGTGCTTTCTTAGTTATTCTTAATTTAGTATCTTGATGGATAGTGTATTGATCAAAATCTAACCACTGTGGTCGACCCAATTGGGATCCCGCCTAAGTGGCGCGATAGTAAGAGACATCACGACTTGTTCCAATCCAAGTACCTATAGTGCACATTATAAGTCAAAAAATAATACTCAAGTAACGACGAAAATGACCGTGGTATGGAGGCACATCGACTAGAGAATACATGAAGGACTCCAGGACTATATATATAGGAGGAATTGTGATGATCCGGCCCGTCGTCACGTGAGTTACCATTCCGTTTTTCCCGTTATATGCTTAATCATATTTCAATATGTGTACTCAGTGAATTTGAGTCAATTCGGATCGAGTTTGGTAGGAAATGAGACAATTAGTCTCTTTAATGAAGGAATAGTTTGAAAAAGTCAACTAGATATTGACCTATGAGTTAGAGGACTCGAAATTGAATTCCGGTGGTTCGGTTAGCTTCGGGGGATGAAATATGACTTAGGAGTGCGATCGGAATTGAATTTGGAGGTCCGGTGTAGAAATAGGCTTGAATTGGCGAAGGTTGAATTTTGGCGGATTCCGTTGATAGGCGAGATTTTGATCCGGGGGTCGGAATAGAATTACAAGAGTTGCAGTAGCTTCGTTAGGTAATTTTGGATATGTCCGTAAATTTTCAGGTCATTCGGACGTCGTTTAGTCGGGTTTTTGATCGAATGAGAATTTTAAAAGTTTTAGTTAAACTTGAGCTTTGATTTAATGAAAATTGATGATTTTGATGTTAACAATAGTATTTTTATAGTACGAGCAAGTTTGAATGAGGTATTAAAACATGTCTGTACTTTTGGTTGAGGTCCCGGGGACCTCGGGTGTGTTTCGGACGCCCAACGGGTCATTTTTGGAAGATTTTTTTTGTTTTGAGCATAAACATGTAATGATCCAAAGGTCCATTTTTAGTTCCAAAGATCAAAATTTGATTTCGAGACTTCCAGAATTTAAATCATGAATTATAGAACTAATCTGGAAATTTTGGTTTAATTTCATCAAGTCGTGATTGGGTTTTTGACGCGAAATGTGAGTTAATTGTTTAACGAGCTAAATGGGTATTGAACTGAGTAAATGAGGTCCGAATCAAGTTTCGATTGAAAGACTATGTTCGTATTATTATTTGTGACACATAGGAACAAGAATCGTCGAATTCCGAGTTCGTATGACGGATTTAGAGCCATTTTTGTGAAATAAAAACTGTTGCAATTTGTTTAATTACTGCTGTATTTTTCTGCAGCGTGAACAGTAACCGTGCGTGAATAGTAACCGCGCGGGGGTGAACAGTAATTGCTGTTATATACACATGCTTTATTGATCTTACTGGGCTCGCCGACTTGTAAAATCCTTTGGGGATTAATATTAATACTTAGCATGATTTACATATTATCTAACTTCAGTCCAAGGTTATAAATGTTGTTTGCAAACTCAGCCACAATTCTAAGCGTTGAAAGCTTAAATGACATTTTTAAATATATTTCGGGCTGAAAATTCTACTTTGTAAATGCCCTAGGGGCTTACTATATTATTTTCTGGACTGATTATAAAGTGACTTGAAACAGTGGTAATAATGACACTGTATATTATACTTGAAACAGTGGTAACAATGACACTGTAATAGATACTTGGAATAGTGGTAACAATGGCACTGTGTGATATAAATTGATCAGGTAACAATGGCTGACCGGTCAGGTAATAATTACTGACCAATATATTGCGCTTGGGCTGTATGAGCCCCTCAGGAGTCTGTACACCCCCCAGTGAGCGCCGTCGACGATAAATAAATATGGATGGCTCGGGCTGCACGCCGCAGTGGGTACTGGAATGTACCATCATACGCATTGCATTGCATTCCTATATTGTTTCTACACTGTTGTTCAGCTGCTCAGTCCACACCTTGCTGTATATTTGGATTTTTAGCTTACTTTGTGTACTTACTGTATTTTCTTACTTTCGGACTGTATTTATTATTATTACTCACTGGGTCGGAGTACTCACATTACTCCATGTGTGCAGATACAGGTAGAGCTGAGTTCGCTCCTGAGCGCTGATTCTTTCCAAATCAGGCGGTGACTAGGAGTAACAAGGTAGTTGTTGACGTCCGCAATACCGTTTCTCCTTTATCTTTTGTTATTTGTAATAAATCCAGACTTGTAAAATGTTAGTACATTCTGTAGTAGCTCATGACTTGTGAGACCCCGATTTCGGGCTGAGTCGGGATGGTTTTCATTAATCTACCATGTTTACTTCGTACTCTAAATCATATTATCCGTGAATTAGACTTATTTCTGCTAAGTAATTATAAAAAGATGTAACATTTTGTTGTCGGCTAGCCTTGTCCCTACGAGAGGCGCCATCACGACCGGGTTGGGATTTGGGGTAGTGACAGGAATCCTCCAAGTGAAGGGGGGTCTTTTTTTTTCCTCTCTCTCTCTCTCTCTCTCTCTCTCTCTCTCTCTCTCTCTCTCTCTCTCTCTCTCTCTCTCTCTCTCCTGAAGCTCTCTTAGAAGAAAGGATGCAAGTTGATCATCCTTACTATATCATGAAAATTGATCATCTTCACTGTATCGTGAAAGAAGAAATGATGAACATCAATTAGATTGATTGCCCATATTTTATCTTATTCCTCACTTTCTGATTCGTTTATAGATCTGGAGTTTATTATTCTTGTCTAAGATTTACCTCTTCATCTTTATCAATTGATTGATTTAATCCAAAAGATTTTGATATCTTTTGGTCAAACAATTTGGCACCGTCTGTGGGAATTTCTTAGTCAAATTCCTAGTCTCCTTCATATCGAAACCCGGAAAAGTAACCACCCACCAAAAAGAATGGTGAGTGAACCTCACATGCTAATCCAGAGTACAATGCTGCATAGAAATAGAAGTTACAATCAATATCCACGTAAAGCTTGCAAGAGAAGACAATAACCGGTACGCAAATCTCATAAGGGAATGGACACGTCTTACGGAATAACCTGGGCGTACCAAATGATCCGCAAACCCAACCCACGCAGATCCAAGGCATGTAAACAAAAGAAAGGGAAAGAAAAGAAGGCCGAATACGGCCGCCGAGTCCATGAACCACCATTTCATCAACCATCTAAAAGTCAAGCAGAGTGAATAATGCCACAAGGCTGCCATCACACGTCGACTCATCAAATTGAGGTGAGGAAGAGTTTATCTCGTCTCACCTTATGATGTTTGCTTAAACAAGGACATAAGCGTCGCATGGGCGATCGATTAAAGAAGCACTTCAGCTGATGAGTGGAAGGATTATCAAGAAACAACTCAAATATCGTCAGTCTCATAATTTCAGATCCTAGGCAATGACGCCCCATAAGTCGTACTCTTCCCACCAGGTGTGTCCCAATAGGGGCCCTCTCGAGGAGATTTCGAATGGAGTAAGGAGGGAGACGTCGCCAAGTTCAAAAGACAGCTCATCGCCTCACTCAACGGTGATCCGCCTCAGGACGAAAGGTGAAGGGGTTGAACAACGAAATTCCAATATATGCATAAAACATTCATTAGCAAGACAACATCATTCAATACTCTCTGGCATCACTCCCTCCAATACACACCAAATCAGAGAAGACTGGACTAATGACGGGTTAGCATTTCGACAAAAGTTTGAAATAACACCCTTAAGGCCAAGGTCCGTCGCCAAAAAGAAGAGTTCGACCTCGATCGAACAACGACGGTTAACGTTTTGACAAAAGTTAAAAAAAATACCCTTAAGGCCAAAGGCTATCGACAAAAAGAAGAAGCCGACCTCGATCGAACAACGACGGGTTAATATTTCGATGAAAGTTTGAAATAACACCCTTAAGGCCAAGGGCCATCACCAAAAGGAAGATTTTGACCTCTATCGAACAACAATGGGTTAACATTTTGACGAAAGTTTGAAATAACACCATTAAGGCCAAGGGACATCGCCAAAAAGAAGATTTTGAACTCGATCGAACAATGACGGGTTAACATTTTGACGAAAGTTCGAAATAACACCCTTAAGGCCAAGGGCCATCTCCAAAAATAAGAGTTCGGCCTCGATATAACAACGACAGGTTAACATTTCGACGAAAGTTCGAATATAACACCCTTAAGTCCAAGTCCATCGCCAATAAGAAGAGTTCAACCTCGATCGAACAACGACGGGTTAACATTTCGACTAAAGTTCGAAATAACACCTTTAAGGCCAAGGGCCGTTGCCAAAAAAAAAAAAAAGTTCGACCTCGATCGAACAACTACGGGTTAACATTTCGACGAAAGTTAGAAATGATACCCTTAAGGACAAAGGCCATCGCCAAAAAGAAGAGTTCGACCTTGATCGAACAACGATGGGTTAACATTTCGATGAAAGTTTGAAATAACACCCTTAAGGCCAAGGGTCATCGCCAAAAAGAAGAGTTCCACCTCGATCGAACAACGGCTGGTTAACATTTCGATGAAAGTTCGAAAGAACACCGTTAAGGCCAATGACCATCGCCAAAAAGAAGAGTTCGACATTGATCGAACAACGATGGGTTAACATTTCGACAAAAGCTCGAAATAACACCTTTAAAGCCAAGGGCCATTGGCAAAAAGAAGAGTTCGATCTTGATCGAACAACGGCAGGTTAACATTTCGATGAAAGCTCGAAATAACACCCTTAAGGCGAAGGGCCATTGCCAAAAAAAAAAAGAGTTCGACCTCGATCGAATAACGACGGGTTAATATTTTGACGAAAGTTCAAAATAACACCCTTTAGGCCAAGGGCCATCGCCAAAAAAAGAAAAAAGAAGAGTTCTGATGAATATAATTTATTCATATATTTTTATATGTAAATATTAAACATTTTAAATAAAACATGAATAAATATATCATATTCTCCCATATTTTCTAACATACTTTACAGGCAAAAAAGCATATGAAAATCAAAGGAAAAAAGCAAAAACAAATAGTGGGAATTGAGTAGTCAACTGGGAATGAAGAAGAAAATGGACTAAAACATCATAATTGCGACGATAGCAATTGGGAATCATGAAGGAAATCACCATTGTTGCAACTAGAGAACTATAGTTGAAACTGTAGCCTTTCTCTGCAAAAAGAAGTCCAATTGATAATACCATAGTTGCAACTACAATTTCCATAGATACAACTACAATTTTCATAGTTGCAACTATGGATAATCTTAGGCCAAATGTCACGACCCAAAATCCACTAAGGGTCGTGGTGGTGCCGGACACTGCTATCGGGAAAGCCAACTAAAATACTTAATTAGATTCCAATTAAACAATTTTGAAAACCAAGACTTTCCTTCTTATTTCGTAAGTAAAAAGATAGATGCTTCAATTCAAATTTAATAATAAGCATTTAATACAAAATATTTCAAAACCATCCCAGAATCCGGTGTCACAGCTGTGCATGAGCAATTTCTAAGAGATAATACAACACAACATCCGTCCGGAATACAGTGGACAGAAAGTAAATACAATTTACTGGAAGGGACTATACTAGCTGCGGCCGTCTCGAATAATGCAGCTCACCTAGTCCCAGAATCATCCGTGCTGCTACGCCCAGTAAGCCGCTAGAGTTACATATAACTGTGCAACAAAAATGCACAGAAGTGTAGTATGAGTACGTAAACAACGTGTACTCAATGAGTATCCCGTCTAATCTCGAAGAAGTAGAGACGAGAGGTCGACTTCAACACTTGCTATAGGTCAAATAATAATATACTAAAAATGTGAGGAAATCATGGATTTATATAGTAGTTCTAAATCACGAAGTCGGAAAATAGGTAAACACATTTAACAAATAATAAAGGATTTTCAAGTTTTATTTTTCATTATCTTATCAATTTATATCAAGCCGTGAAAGGCTATATCAACATTTAAAATTCTCAGGAAACAATATATATATCATGCGCAAATCATGCCGAGGTCGATGGCCCGCTCCAACGAAAATGTAAATTGTGCACTTCCGAGGGTCGAACGGCTCGAACCATAGATGTATCTATTACCTCGCTCGCAAACTATCCATGCGACGCGGTCAACATAAAATAAACAATTACCCTGCTTGCGAATCAATCATGCGCCGCAGGTTCACATAAAAACACATGCTCAAATAGCCAATTAAGGATTTATCAGGGAATATTTGTCCAATTAAAAGCCAGTCCTCTTTTAACAATTTAATAAATTTAAGTTTAATCCTTTTTGAAAATTCATTTACTAATTCAATGCGATCTAAGCAATCCAAACTATCAATGAGCTTACAATTAATCCAAGTATAACATGCTTTTGGGTCCTAACTACCCGGACAATATCATAATAGTAGCTACGCACGGACTCTCGCCACCTCATGCATACGTAGCCCCCAAAGATAGGAGCACATAATCAATTATTTCACCTATGGGGACAATTCCCTCTTACAAGGTTATAAAGGAGACTCACCTCGCTCCGAAGATCCATAACCTGCATTCCACGCCCTTCCGAAGACTCTAATTGATGCACCACGCTCCAAAACTAGCCAACGGTTATGCAAATCCATTAATATATGCTCAAATATTCATTACAATCTAATTTATAGAAATTCCTAACTCCGATCGAAAAGTTTACCAAAACGCCCTCGGGCCCACGTGCCCGAAATCCGAAATTTTTCCGAAGATAAAGTTTATCAATAAACTCACGAACTCAAATATATGATTTTCTCTAAATTCCATACCCAAAATCGTGGTTAAATTCCAAGAATATAAATTCTAGGTCTTTCTACCAAAACCCCCCAAATTTCTACCAATTTCATGCTCAAATCCATACATAATTGATGTATTTAACTCAAAATAGGTGGGAGTGACTTACCTTGACATTGATGACGAAAGTCCCCTCTTGAAGCTCCCCCAAAAATTGCCCAAGCCATGAAAATATGAGAGAAGATGGCCAAATCCCGATTTTTAAACAACTCTTCTGCCTCCAGCTACTTCCGCTTTTGCGGCCTCCAGACCATTTCTGCGGTTCCGCAGGTGCGGTTCCAATACCGCATCTGCGGTCCTCACCATGTTGTCCCTCTTCCGCTTCTGCGACACCACCACTCCGGTGCGGTCCCGCATCTGCGGTCCCAGCCAAGCCGCCCATTCCGCTTCAGCGTTCCCCCTTCCGCAGGTGCGGTCTCATTTGTGCGAAACCTTGACCGCATCTGCGGTCCCTTTTCCTCCTGACCTAAACCCGCACCTTTGCCTTCCTAGCCTCTCATGCGGCTCCGCACCTGCGGCACCTTTTCTGCAGGTGCGGTTATGACAACCAGCAGTTCAGCCTTCTTACAAACTCCAATTTCGATCCATTAACCATCCGGAATCCACCCGAGGAACCCGGGACCCCAACAATCATACCAACCAGTCCCAAAACGCATTACGGACTTGCTTGAGGCCTCAAATCACATCAACGAATGCTAAAACCACGAATCGACCTCCAATCCAAGCTTTATGAACTTTAGAATTTTCAACTTCTATTTTCGATGTTAAAACCTATCAAATCACGTCTGATTGACTTCAAATTTTGCACGCAAGTCATATTCGGCATTACAGACCTACTCCAAATTTCGGAATCGGATTCGTACCCCGATATCAAAATGTCCACTTCCGGTCAAATTTCTCAGAACCTTCAATTTTCCATCTTTAGCCAAATGACTTCAAAATGACCTACGGACCTCCGAGTTCACTTTCGATCGCGCCCCCAACTCCAGAATCACCATACGGAGCTATTCACAGTCTCGAAATCCTAAACGGACATCGATAATATTGAAATGCACTTCAAGCCAAACTTATGAAATTTCTTCTAAAATGCTAACTTCCACAATAGGTGCCAAAACGCTCCCGGGTAATCCAAAACTCGAACCGGGCATATGCCCAAGTCCAAAATCATCATACGAACCTGTTAGAACCTTCAGATCCTGATTTCGAGGGCGTTTACTCAAAATTACAATCCTAGTTCATTCTTTCAATTTTTAACTTCCGAAGTAAGAAGTCTCCTCCCAAATCAACCCTGGACTTCCCGAAATTCAATTTCGACCACACGTACAAGTCACAATACTTGAAATGAAGTTGTTCATGGGCTCAGACTGCTGAACGATACGCTAGAGCTTAAAATGACCGATCGAGTCATTACATTCTCTCCCACTTAAACATACATTCGTCCCCGAACGTGCTGAGAACTATACTGAAGTAGTCTAAAATCACTATTTGACACCTATTGCACCTTTTCGTGCTACCATAACCCAGTTGAGCACGTTAGCTCAATCAGTTCTGAAGATATTCCCTTTTATTCAAGCAAACAAGCCCTAGAGCCCAATTCCAACATCCAAAATTCTCTGCCAAGCCTGTTTACAACATACGATCGCCATATCAATTACTACATGTTGTACCCAGCATAATCTTGCTGAATTCGCACCTTGTATCACTTTGCTCGCCGGACCACAATAACATTTTTTGATCAATTTAGTCAAAGTTCCACAAACCTGATGCTCCCATTGCACCTCATGACAGAAATAGGCCTTACTCCAACTCTTACAATACCGCCACGACAGAAGAGATGTGCAGAAATTCATAACCAACTATCGAGTCAACAACTCATTGGGTTTATACTCCTGTCAAGAACCATCACTGCATTCTGGGCCGAATAATGGCCTTAGCTCCTTAATGTATTTCATATACTCAGATTGCACGGATCTTAAAACCAATAATCTTGTCTCACCCAGTACGAACTACTAAAGCAATATGCCACCCCGGACATGATCAAAAGTCTCAAATAATGCCACAATGTTACAATAGGCTACCGATTCGAATGCAATACAAGGAAGAAGAAAAATGAACCATGAAAAGGAGATCCAATTACCCCGCTCGCGAATCATACCTGCGACGTGGGCAACATACTAAACAGACACCCCGCTCGCTAATCATACATGCGATGCGGGTTCACAGCTATATGAGCTTTCCTCTGGAAAAATAGGAAACGAAACGTATAAGGCAGATATAGGGAACTGTACTCAGCATCACACTGTTGCGGCGCGCAACCCAATCCAAATAACATACCCATGGCGGCGTACCACCCGATCCACACATAGATCTCTCACAAGGAGATGCACGTCGAGCTAAATTTGCTCATCACACTTAAATACTGAATTTCAGTCACAAGCACGCTAGGTGTATAATACCATCTCTTAGGAAGCAGATAGCGCTATAGACTACAAAATTCAAGCACAACTGAGGTGCAATATACAATCTGAATCTCAAGAGCCATTTTGCTCATATAACATCATTTCTACGCGGATCCTCACCATATAAGCAATTCACCAAGCCGTCTCACCACTCGCATGACACAATACATCATTACATGAAATTGCTAACAACTGCATAACACCCTGACCGTTCGTCCATAAGGAGCGCTTTGCTGAAATGAACACAATTGGCCTGACATAGAGCCCATATCTACATTTAAATCAATCCACAGACCTTAAGTCGATCCTGATCGTATCAAACTAAGTCAATAACCCTTCGAAGGTCCATACTAATTCCCCTCTTCTCATAACACACGAGGACACCCATCATAATCGGAGTACTCATCCACAGTGCACAATTCAGTAACCCAATTCCCTCTAGGAGTATATTCTCAATTTATCGATATCATCACAAATCTTCATACTTAGTTTAAATCTTTAATCAATCAAGTGACTATGTGCCAAATTTATACAATCTTCCTATGGGACACACTCCCACCACCTACCATAACAATGACTGGGCCCTACCTCCAAACCACCGACCGCACTAATGTTGATATGCAATCAAGAGTCATTAACCAGGATGCAAAGCCTTTTCACAAACCACTGATCTTAGGTGACGCAGACGGCAACACCGTCGTACTTTGATCCTCAAAACTCCTTCCTTGCTCATCCGAGCTCGTGGCATCTTTGTCAGCTCCAAACAACAACCTTGACCCTTACTTCAAATTCCATATCACTCACTGCACCCGACATGATAATGTACGATTGAACATGATTCTTATCATAACTTTGTAACCACTAATAGGTCAACACTTCATCATATAAAAGCTTTTCGTTGAACTCACTTCAGGAGAAACATAGCAACACACAGGCAAATTTTTATAACCGTAGAACATGCAAACATCTAGGTGGTGGTCTAAGGCACCATAGCCCTTTCCGGAATCCGCTTCTACATAAAAAGCCATAACAGAAGAATGCTCCTGAATAATATTAATTACGGCGGCTGACAAGCCTCATACGCACCATCACAAATCACTTGCATAACTTGATCACACGGAAGGAACTGATCTCCACCACCAATATGCCAACTCAATTATGGCTAACAAATCTATCTTCATCCAACTTATCCTTGATTGCCATCGAAACAATAATAACTCCATCCAACACTTACCATACTCTATTCGCACTCACCCCTAGTAACCTTGAACCGTGAGACCATGTTGTCTCCAATCCCGCAAACTGTTTTCATACCTACCAATTGCTACATTACAAGCCAAAAAATCACAGAACATTTCGTGCCTCTTCTCATAAGCTGCTAACAAGCTTGATTCTTGCATGTAACCATACGCCCAAAATCATTAGGCTCTCATCTTGTGAATTTACCATGACCGCTGATGAGAGCCACCCGCTCTGACTTTGCCCCGAATATAATCAACTCCATGAGTCTTCCATCACATGAATACCCCCTTGGTGAAGAACCCGCCGAATCACTTTCCCTTGGAACCCGCAACTATACCAAACAAAATCTTGATTCTTCCTCCAAGTCTGAACATGGGCCAATAAGGCCAATGATAGCCTACCTTTAATACCTCTTTTGCTTAAATTACCACTTATTGTACTTTCTGTAGCTGAAATAGCCCATCGATATGCTAATAGCCAAAAATCTCGCAAGTAGTTAACCATGAAACCCAATCATAAGAGGTGGGACTCTCCCACTTTGCATGAAGCCATTAGTTCACAAACCTGGAACTCACTCGTCCTCTTAATCTCTTATTGACATAACCTTGCGCAATCAACCGCCAAAGTTCTCGATATCTTACTATAGAAACCCCCTTTTTATACTTTGGATCATCAACCACTTTCGTATGACTGATCTCTTTGCTACATAACCAATAAAATACTTCGCAGAAGCCTCGCCAACCATGCGACCGCTAACCTTCTCACTTGGGTAACCCACCTATAAAAGCTCTCCCCGGCATCTTCCAACACCACTGCACGGGGTACAATCACTATGACATCAATAACCCATCCTGAGTCTGAGCTTGCTCTCCAACTGCACAGGTCCATTTACCCCTCGTGGACATCATTTAAATGTGCGGCAACAACCTTCCAATTCAAAGTTATGTTGCACCCTCCTTTCTTTTTAGGCAGCTCTTTTTCGTTATATTAAATCTCCTGCCGCATAATATCCCATACTTCAAATTAAATCTGTAGACCCCAATCATCGATCACTAACATTCTCAATCACTCTAAAGTCTCCTTAAGGCACGTGGTCATCCTACTGCAAATCCCACATGCAACTCCGCCACTCTCAATCACTCCAAACTCTTAGAAATACAGTGGACAGAAAGTAAGTACAATTTACTGGAAGGGACTATACTAGTTGTGGCCATCTCGAATAATGCAGCTCACCTAGTCCCAGAATCATTCGCGGCTACGCCTAGTAGGCCGCTAGAGTTACATATACCTTTGCAACAAAAATGCACAGAAGTGTAGTATGAGTACGTAAACAACGTGTACTCAATGAGTATCCCGTCTAATCTCGAAGAAGTAGAGACGAGAGGTCGACTTCAACACTTGCTAGAGGTCAAATAATAATATACTAAAAATGTGAAGAAATCATGGATTTATATAGTAGTTCTAACTCACGTAGCCGGAAAACAAGTAAACACCTTTAACAAATAATAAAGGATTTTCAAGGTTTACCTTTCATTATCTTATCAATTTATATCAAGCCATAAAAGGCTATATCAACATTTAAAATTCTCATGAAATAATATATATCATGCGCAAATCATGCCGAGGTCGACGGCCGGCTCCAACAGAAATGTCAACTGTGCAGTGCCGAGGGTCGAACGACTCGAACCATATATGCATCTATTACCCCGCTCGCGAAATATCCATGCGACACGGTCAACATAAAATAAACAATCACCCAGCTCGCGAATCAATCATGCGACGCAGGTTCAAATAAAAACACATGCTCAAACAGACAATTAAGGATTTATCAAGAAACATTTGTACAATAAAAAACTAGTCCTCTTTTAACAATTTAAGAAATTGAAGTTTAATCCTTTTTGAAATTTATTTACTAATTCAATGTGATCTAAGCAATCCAAGTTGTCAATGAGCTTACAATTAATCCAAGTATAACATAGTTTTGGGTCTTAACTACCGGACAATAGCATAATAGTAGCTACGCACGGACTCTCGTCACCTTGTGTGTACGTAGCCCCCACAAATAGGAGCACATAATCAATTATTTCACATATGGGGACAATTCCCTCATACGAGGTTATAAAGGAGAGTCATCTCGCTCTGAAGATCCATAACCGGCATTCTACGCTCTTCCAAAGACTCTAATCGATGCACCACGCACCAAAACTAGCCAACGGTTATGCAAATCCATTAATATATACTCAAATATTCATTACAATCTAATTTATACAAATTCCTAAATCCGATCAAAAAGTTGACTAAAATGCCCTCGGGCCCACGTGCCCGGAATCCGAAATTTTTTCAAAGATAAAGTTTACATATAAACTCACAAACTCAAATATATAATTTTCTCTAAATTCCATACCCAAAATCATGGCTAAATTCCAAGAATATAAATTCTAGGTCTTTCTACCAAAACACGCCAAATTTCTACCAATTTCATGCTCAAATCCATACATAATTGATGTATTTAACTCAAAATAGGTGGGACTGACTTACCTTGACATTGATGACAAAAATCCCCTCTTGAAGCTCCCCCAAAAATCTCTCAAGCCATGAAAATATGAGAGAAGATGGCCAAATCCCGATTTTTAAACAACTCTTCTGCCTCCAACTACTTCCGCTTCTGCAGTTCCGCAGGTGTGGTTCCAATACCGCAAATGCAGTCCTCACCATGATGTCCCTCTTTCGCTTCTGCGACACTACCACTGCAGGTGCGGTCCCGCATCAGTGGAAAAATGACAGCATCTGCGGTCCCAACCAAGCCGCTTATTCCGCTTCTGCGTTCCCCTTTCCGCAGGTGCGGTCCCGCTTCTTCGGAACCTTGACCGCATCTGCGGTCCCTTTTCCTCCTGACCTAAACCCACAACGCGCCTTCCTAGCCGCTCCTGCGGCTCCGCACCTGCGGCCCCTTTCCCGCAGGTGTGGTTATGACAGCAACCAGCAGTTCAGCCCTCTTCCAAACTCCTATTTCGACCCGTTAACCATCCGGAATCCACCCGAGGCCCCCGGGACCCCATTCAATCATACCAACCAGTCCCAAAATACATTACAGACTTGTTCGAGGTTTCAAATCACATCAAACAACACTAAAACCACAAATCGACCTCCAATCCAAGCTTTATGAATTTTAGAATTTTCAACTTCTATTTTCGATGTTAAAACCTATCAAATCACGTCTGATTGACTTCAAAATATGCCCGCAAGTCATATTCATCATGACGGACCTACTCTAAATTTCAGAATCGAATTCCGACCCCAATATCAAAAAGTCCACTTCCGATCAAACTTCTCAAAACCTTCAATTTTCCATCTTTAGCCAAATGACTTCAAAATGACTTACAGACCTCCGAATTCACTTTCAATTGTGCCCTCAACTCTAGAATAACCATACGGAGCTATTCACAGTCTCAAAATCCCAAACGGTCATTGATAACACTAAAATTCACTTCAAGCCAAATTTATGAAATTTCTTCTAAAATGCTAACTTCCACAATAGGCGCCAAAATGCTCCCTGGTTATCAAAAACCCGAACCGGGCATATGCCCAAGTCCGAAATAATAATACAAACCTGTTGGAACCTTCATATCCTGATTTTGATGTCGTTTACTCAAAATTCCAATCTTAGTTCATTCTTTTAATTTTTAAGCTTCCGAAGTAAGAATTCTCCTCCCAAATCAACTCTGGACTTCCCGAAATTCAATTCCGACCACATGTACAAGTCACAATACCTGAAATAAAGTTGTTCATTACCTCAGACTGCTGAACGACGCGCTAGAGCTCAAAATGACCGGTCGGATTGTTACACCAAAAAAACTCTATAAATAGAGAGTGCTTGTTGGAAAGAAGAAATAGAGTCTTACGGGAGAGAATTAGTCTTTGGTGTCTCTTTTCTTTAGTATTTTCTACTAGTTGTCTTTCTTTTAGAGTAATAATTTTTTTTCATAAGTTCTTTGTTCCAAAATTAGTTTTTTCTTACTTCATAATGGAGTAAACTTCTTTTGTTGGGATAGTTACTGAAGCTTGATATATATATATATATATATATATATATATATATATATATATATATATATATATATATATATATATATATATATA
>MU708966.1:5029-32699 GCA_026770625.1 Nicotiana glauca | reverse complement strand
TAACCCGAAAACCCGAGAAAAACCGAGAGCGAAAAACCCGAGTTTTATTGGTTTGGTTTGGTCTTTATATTTAATAATCCGACACAATTGGTTTGGTTTGATAATTGTAAAATCCGAACCAACCCGACCTATGTACACCTCTAGCCACAGCTCACATGGCTTGTTTCTTTCTCATCTTGAAATGGTAGTACTACTATTTGTGTGGCAAAAAAAAAAAAAAGGCAGGTACACATAACATTTCGCATTTATGCAAGGTCTGTCAAAAGGTCGTACCCCAAGAGATATAATGTAAATAATCTATCCTAATGCAAGTATTAGTGACTGCTTCCACTGCTCGAACTCGTGACGTGTAGGTTACAAACATATTTCAAATTAAGAGTTTCTACAATACCATTTTGAAAGTAGCATGAAGCTATGACACATTATTAAGCCTTAATAATCAACAACATGGTTGGTGAAAACTTCCACTAATATCACTAATCACTACTTCTTTTCCCTTTTTTGGCAGGATTGGTTTTTCTCCATACAATTTTAGAGGGGCTCAAAATGCTAACATGAGAATGTAACCAACTCATCCACTTTTACTACCCCTATTTTTATTCTTTTGTTATCAACCAATTCAGAATATTGGCACCAAGAAATCTGAAACTGCTTTACTGGCTAACTTGCTTTCCAGTTTCTTAGAAGCTAATAAAACATAGTGTTCAAGAAGAGTACAAGTGAACATCATTCTGAAGTTGTCTAAAGTTGGTAAGAGTACAACAAGGGCCTAAACTGATCCACTCAACATCATTTCAAGAGACCTAAACTTCTGATTTTGCAGAAGCTGTTGACTTCACACATCACGATTGAAACTCCTTCAAGATGTCACTGAAAACCATGGGAGACCTGATTGAAGGCATTGTTTGGTTTCTGCCATTGGGACAATGGGACCTAGAAAAAGGCGCCATAAGTCGAGTAAAATTGTGACGAGCATTGCAGCACCCAAAGCATCAATGGACACTCTTGGCAAGTCCCATGAGTCACCAGGTTTCTCATCAACCCTGTGCATTAAAGCAAACAACCATCAACAGAACTCACAAATGATTAGTGAGGAAGCACAGAGTTAAAATGATAAGGTTCCTGACTATAATAACTAACGACATTGGTATAACATGCAGAGGCGGATGTAGTGTATATGTTATGGGTTCATTCAAACCCGATCTTTTGGCTCAGGCCCTGAACCGAGTAAACCAAATTGGGTTGTGGAAGAATCCCAAATTCGAGAAAGTTTAAATCCTGGATCCGCCTCCGACAACATGATGATAGATCACCTAATCTTGGTTAAAATCCAAAATGGTTACAAGGGTGTTTGTGTTGCGGATGGTTCTAGAACGCAAAAACGTAAAAAAATTCAATAATTAATGTCCAGTGAACCATTACATTTTCCTATTCAATATTTAATGTACACTAGAAATCTTGTTGTAATATTCATCAATGGCCATCTAGAAAATATCAAAGAGAGCTACTGCACCGCTAAAAGAAAGATCATGACTTCAGATAGCCCCTTTAATACATAGAGCAACATCAATCAGCTCAATAACGCACTAATCTGTTGCTTCCTCAAAACTTAATTGCAAGGTCAGTTGACCAATAAAACCTTTGGAGCCATAATGGATGTTACAACAACAACAACAAACCCAATGTAATCCCACAAGTGGGGTCTGGGTAATATGTACGCAAACCTTACCGAGAAGCCATAATGGATATGGAGAGTAAAAAATGAGCATCTCACTGCTCAACATGGAGTGAGGCAAGCTAAACTTCAGAACCCGTGTTCCTTTCAGCATACAATCTTTTCACCTTTTTATGTGAAACCTTGTCAAAGTACATCACTTAAAAACTCAATTTTGGCTGCTCTCGTAATCACCAGAGCCCACACCACTGTGGGAATTCTGGGAATATACCGGGTGTGTTGTTGTTGCTTGTTGCTGCTCCGGTAATAGGCACCTTAAAGCAATTCTACTGAATTTTGCAAAAATATGTTTTAACTTAGCTTAGTTTGTGTGGTAATCCATCAATCTTCTTATATATTTGCCTCATTTTCCAATCTAGTTTAGTACTGATCTGCTAATATCTCATTCTACTTCAATTTTTTTATGCACTCAAAAGTAAAAAAAAATTATAAGATTTTATAAAGCGACATTGTAATTATGCTGTAAATAAATGATATCTGCACTAGGAGAACTTCAGGGGCAGAAATTACAGGGGAAGTTCTTACCTGAAAAACATTGGATAGCTTACAATGAAGTAGATCGCATAAAACAACGAGCCAACTTTATACATAATAGCTCGGTCTACAAAGTCATAGTATGGGAACTGCATAGGTCAGAAACAAACAAGTGATGTATATAACCTTATTCATATATCTCAAAGGCATCTGATAAGGCTGTATACCCTTAAGTAAGATATTTCTGGACACCCACAATTGACCACTTACATTAGAAATAGCTAAGGTCTCCAAATAAGCTATAAAATAAGCATATGCTAGAATCCATCCAGCCCTGAAAGCCCACTGAATATTCTCGGGCAAATCAGCAATAGCATGCTGTAGTCTACGAAGAGTCATGTTTGCCGAAACGTGGTAAAACAGGAAACAAACATGTGCTAGAAGAAAAGTTGTATGGGGCACCTGCACAGAGTTACATGACGATAAAGCTTTTAGAAGATGAAAAATCCAAGTAAAGGATGGGGCAAAATTCCGAACAGGTGGCTTACATTGTTCATCTTCCAAGACGGAAAAGTATAAGAAGCCCCCAAAACAGTGAAGAAATAGTGGGTCCAAAAGTAGTTCCCAACATAAGTGAAAATTGCTATCCAGATATTAGCCTGGGATAACAGCAAATCAATAGTCAGTAGTCCATACAAGCACCAAAAGAACTCTTAAATAGAGGATCATAAAGTTAGGAAAATAAGTAGCAAAGAAAATTCTTGTCTATGCCACCTTAGTTCAACTAAAGAATCCAGGAATCGGAGTTTAATTAAGAAGTCATTTGAAAATTCAATTCAATTAAACAGCGCTAATTTTCGTATTCTTTTTTAGCATCAATGCTGATGAGCGAGCTCAAGCATCAAAAATCAAGAAAGACAAAGCAATTTCGCAACAGCCTATGGCCACATAAAATGATGTCTTGTCTTTATCTTTCACTTATATTTATCTTTTTTCTCCACGAGAATTTTTCCAAACTGAGTCTGTTTATGTCCATGTGCCATATGAAAATTGAATCTAGAAACCAATCATAATAGACGCTTATAGATGGGTCCTTAAATTGCAGACAAGTAATTGATATTTCTTGTTCAAGAACACTTGCCTTTACCCAATAACGATCCTTCCAAGGAATGCTCCTGTCCGCCTGCAAAAGTTACACGTAATAATAAGGCTTCATATGACTAGTTTTTCGAACAAATCCTATAAAGCTCATCTTTTTAAATATGTTGATTTAACTAGTTACGTATATCATCAAGAATAGACATGAAGAAGTTGCACTCAAGAGCTTGGCTAATTACAGGAAAAGGCTCATCATTCAAATGCAACAGTTTGCACATGATAATTTGGACTCGTAATAAGTCATTTTATCTCCTACATTTAACACAAAAGTTATGAGTAACTTATCTCCTTTTTTTAAAATAAAAAATGAGCAATTTGTCTCCTTCATTAAGCACAGATCCATAATGACCTAATTAAGTACAGTTTGATACGAGAAAAGGTGACAAAACGATAAAGAGGTAGTAATTTGATAAGAAATATTGGTTGGAAAACTCAAGTTGCAGCTCATTTGAATAAATAACAACTGGAAATTTTTACAGGTCTAGTTATTGTATTGTTGATTCACCAACAGAGCATCAGTAGTAAGAATAAGGAGACAGAAATTCACCTTTCCAACAAATATCACGGGTACAAAGAAAGCAGGAAGTGCAGAAATAAGCCCCAGCAAGAGGTACTCCCACTCTGTAAAATTCTGTCACAATAAGCCACTTTGTAAGTTACAAAACTTGATTTTATAGCGGGAAGCGGATTGTAAGTTACCAATACTAAGCATGCAGTATCTTAGCAAGAGAAAACACGAAAATTCACTATAAAATACACATACACACAGAGAGAGATTAGCACAACAACTAGTAAACCATCAGATGTAACTTTTAAGCCACGTAGCCACGGGAGTGAGTAGGACTAATCATATTAGTAAAACAACGATTTAAACTTTTAAAGAAAACTTTTGCATCATTCAGCAGCAGAAGCTTGACTAGATGAAGGAGAGTTCATCAGAAGAGACTGCGAAGCCATTTAAGCAACAGTAAGGAGTTGGTCTGTAACACACACTCTCTCACAGCCCGCCAATTAACAAAGCCTATCAAATAGGAGAATGAGTCGCTCGTTCCTTGAAAAGTATTGACTATAACAGTATCAGCAGAATAACACAATTGGGACATGCTGACCTCTACACAGGGGCTTGTTACACCAACACATACATATGGTGCCTAGTAAAATAGGAAGTCATCGGAGTGCCTAGAAGATAAGGATAATGCATTGGTTCTTGCAGCATTCCCCACAAGCAAACAAGAAACGAAGTCTTTACTATCTTTAATTACATCTGAAGTTTCAACATCTCAAGATGCCTCATAGAAATTTACAAGGTTTCACTAACTTTCATCACAAGTTGAATCCTGCAAAATTTATGACTGCTCACTAGATTTTGCAAATTGCTCGTTCCTTCTGTAGGCCATACGACAATCTATCAACCGTGTCTCAATTCCAATCAAATTGGGTTGGCAGTATGCATCTTCAATACACTCAAATCTTTTTTTTTTCCTTTTTGTTGATAAAATCCATACACTCCAATCTATCTGGCTAATTTCATTCCAATAGGCAATAGTAATAGGGAAAATTTACTTCCCTCTATGCAACCCTTTTCTCTGAATTCCCTACTCTCCTTTCCCTGATAGGGAAGGCAATTTTTTCAAAAATCAGCACAGACTGAGCAAGCACATTTCGAAGTCACAGTTTAAACAGACAAATAAAATCTACAACCTTCAGAAACTCGCAAAGTTTCTAATGCATTTGTTAAGATGCAAGTAAATAAACAAAAGTGCTTCCTCTCGAAAGCTTAAGTTTTTAGATGAGACAGTCAACTATATTCAATGGCATTGAAATCAAAGGTGGATTCATGATTTAAACTTGAGGGGTTCAACCTTTTAAAATTCTGAGCACTGAAGTTACGGGTTTCAAAATGTAATACATTTGTTAAAATTTAGAGATTTTTCGCACATGCGCACACACACATAATATATACTATGTATCTACATTTTGTGACAAAAATACTGGGTTTGGTTGAACCCGTAGCTAATAAGTTACATCCATCACTGATTGTGCACATGTTACACACCTCGTAGAGCTTATACGGGACGACAACACCAAGGCACAGGGTGAGCCAAAAGGGAGTGTAGAGCAGAAAGAACACTTCACCCCATCTCTTGCTGGGGTTTTGAGCTAACCACAGACTGGAAGTTGAACTAGTCACTTTACTACCTGGAGGAAATCCATTATTACATCAGAAACAATTTTTTAAAAAAAAAAACTTTCAAACCAAAATAACTAAATCCCAAGTAGGTCACATCCCAAAACTTACCTCCCATTTATTTCCACAGCTTAATTGTCGAACAAAGAGCTTCCTCCTCACTCAAAATTTGAACTTGGAGAAAACCCAAAATTTATTAGCTGTGTCACAAACTAGAACTTGCCCCTAAACTCATAATCAACAATATGGCAAATCAAATTGTGAAGAACCTAAAACCTGCACACACAAATAAAAAACAAATTAAGAAATAATCACAACCCACATTCCAAAATTAATCTTTAATAATAACCTCCAAGAATGAAAAAAATGTTGACCTTCCAATTAAATAAACATTTTACAGCGAGTTAAAACCTGGAAAACTATACAAATTAAAGAAATCATCACTACCCACATTCCAAAATATAATCTTTAGTATAATAACCTCCAAGAATGATTAAACCATTGTTGAGCCACCAATTAAATACACAATTTAGCCTCAGTTAAAAGTGGGATTTTTAAAATTCAGCAATCATAAATTCAATTCACGAAAAAAGAACATTACCCTTTTCGCATTAAGCATTCAAGAGTAGAAAAGGAGCAAAAATAGAAGAAAATGTACCTAAAAAGAGGCCACTGATCTTTGATGAAGAAGAGATTAAGAAGAAGACTGAAAAGAATAATATAACAGAAAAGGGACAATCTTTTTTTTATAATATATATTTTTGGACGTGCTCTTTCGTGTTTTGCTCAGTGTGACTCTGTAAAGACAGCTCATTTATGATTAAAGAAAGGAAAACTAGTGGATCTAAAGTAGGTCCGTCCAATCCGAAATCCAAATTGAAATTAAAAATTCGGATATTTTGAATAAAAATTACATTTCGGATTACATATTGAATTTGATATTTCGAATTTTTAGATATGCAAAATTCTTATACTTTATATTTGAACATGATTTTACTATTTCTACTTTTTATCAACCATAGTAATATTATATATTTTTAATAATAATTAGTCATTGGACAGGCGTTGCGCGTCTATCCCATATAATTAGTACAGAATTAAAAAAAATGTATCGTTTTGTACATGAATGATAAAACGCTTTGAATCATGATTGCATTTACAAGAAAAGAATTGTATTTAGAAATTATAACAATCTGAATATATAAGCTAAGAGAAATAGAAGGAGGAGATAAAATATATGAGCTCCAAAAATTTATTATATGCATGGGAAATTAAATAGCTTATCTTTGTAAAGTGAAGAATTTCGATACATGTACTTTAATAAATTCTTTGATAATTCCATGTCAAATTTAATGTTACAAATAACTTTTGTTATTAGTATTAAAGGTATTATTAATATAACTTTTAAGGGCATAAAGGTCTAATAATATTGTAGGGTCATTTTGGTCTTTTATATTCAACTTTTATTTTTCATGATTATAATATAATATGATATGATAATTGCATTACTTGAGTGCTTCATTTGAATAATTGTGGTGAGAATGAGTAACTTTTTAGGCAATTTAACGTGAGCACTCATTTGAATATTTATTTTTGTAAAAAGAAGAAACTTCTCAACTTACAAGCTCAATCCAAAATATCCAAACCGTTTAATCCGAAACCAAACTTAAAAAATCTGATCCAATCTGAATATATTTGGATTGTCATTTCTTCAATCCGAAAATCGAAAATTCAAATCGAAATTTTTATATGCAATCCAAGCTACCCGAACACTCACCCCTAATCTGAACAAGGGGAAAAAAAGGTTTAAATACATTATAATTTTTACGCAGTCAGATCATCTTTACTAATACCAAATGTAACAGATAACTAATTCATTTTCAAAGTTAGTAATCTATTTCTTTAAGGGAATTTACCGTGGATATTCTTTAGGTGATAGAAAATTTCCGTAGGTACCGCGTAAAAAAAATTCTTTGCATTAACAAGTGTGTCGATATAGATAGATAAATTAGAATAAATTACACTACCACCAGAATGTGAGTTTAGTGTTTTTCAAGAATTATCTTAAATAATCGTTTATCCAAATGCTTAAACTTAAAATAGCCGGTCAATATATATTCCCTTCGTTCACTTGTTGTCCATTATACTAGAAATGTATTTTTACTTTTACTTATCCACTATACTAAATCAAGAGAAAGACAATCATTTTTTTATATTTTATCCTTATCATTAACTATTCATTCCCCAAATCATTTCCCATGACTTTTGAAAATGTTATTGTTATTATGGGTAAAATTGTAAAATATATATATTTTATTTATTATTTCTTAAAGGGTATGAAAAGTCCAAAGTGGATAACTAACCGCTTGTTTGGATGGTTGTTCCTCATTGTATTGTATTGTATTGTATTGTATTGTTATCCTAAAATAATGTTTGTTTTGACTGATTCATTAAAATTGATTGTATTGTAATGTTAAATCCATTGTTTCGAAACAATGAAAAGTTTTCTTTTTTAAAACAACCAATTTTGTGTGGTGGAATCGTTTCCTATTTCTCTTTCCAATTATGCCATAACTTATTACTCAACAATTTTATTTTACCCTTTACCTTTTTTTTCTACTTTAACTCCAAATTTCCAACCTATAACCCACTTTATTTTTTTTCAGTAGTTCTGCTGCCAATGTTAAAGGTGTTTTGCCGCCTTCTATTTTATCTTTTTTCTCCTAATTTGTTTTTTACTCAATTCTAATTCGTTGTGCTCCTTTATTTTGCCTTCTTCTGTTCTGCTTTCTTAAGGTGTTTGCCTTCTTCTATTTTGTTTTTTTAAAATTATTTTATGCATAATTTTTGATATATTTAATATTTACACAATTGAGGGTATTTTAATAAACTTATCAGTTACAGTACAGTACGATACAATCAAACCAAACAACAAAATATTATTTGACAATAACAAACAATACAATCTATCCAAACATTATATCCATAAAACGATACAGTAAAATACGATACAATACAATACAATATATTATAAAACGAGGGGGAACAATAATCCAAACAGAGTGTAAAACGAATGGAGGGAGTGTGTATATATATAATTATATGTAATTATTGTATAAGTTAGGCAAATGAAAAGAACTTTGATTAATTCTCCGTTTATTTTTTTAGCAAATGTATATAAATTCTCAAATTAGGCTATACCACACCATATAGTGACATCTGAAAATGAATTCTTTCCCCAAATGATTTTGACTTCTCAGTTGTACCATGAGTTAGGTCTCCATTTAATGCACGGCTATAGATTTTATTGGTTCAAATCATCCTAACCAATCAGTGGAAGGATCTTCAAAATGCTAAATCAATATAGCCATGTGCTATTTAAAAATTGGCCAATTTTTTAAAAATATTTAAGTTTTAGCCTGAAAATTAGGGGTGTTCATAAAAACCCGAAAAACCAAACCGACCAAAAAAACCGATACTTTTTGGTTTGGTTTGGTTTTGGTTTTGAATTTTAAAAACCGAACAAATTTGGTTTGGTTTTAGTTTTAATCAGAAAAAAAATCGAACCAAACCGACCATAAGAGTAACTATTTTAAATTTATTATTACACCTATATATATGCATATTGTTATACAAAGTTTAAGAAAAATTATGGTAAATGTTAGTAGTTTGCACTTTTAATATAGTTCTTTACCTTTACATTCTAGTTTGATTGGTAGTTTTCTTTTGTTTAGTGTAAGAATCTATTTCTTGTTAAAAATAACATATTTTTAATTAAATTATTCATCACTATTTGATTCAATTATCATCAATATATCTTGGTAAATAATAGATTTCTCAAAGGGCAATTGATTTGATAGTGTTACGTTGAAAATGTAGTCGCGGGAATATGTGTTTGGTAGTGTATATCTTATATTTAAGAAAAAAGCCGACAAATAACCGAAAAAACCGAAAAACCGACATAAACAGAATCGAAAAAGATCGACTTAATTAGTTTGGTTTGGTTCTAATATTTGAAAAACCGACTTACTTGGTTTGGTTTCTTCTAAGGAAAAAACCGATCCAAACCGAACCATGAACACCCCTACTGAAAATGGCAACTTCAAACAAACATGCTGCTTTACGAAGATGGTGCTTTAGATAAATATGTAATTTGGTTTTACTTTTTTTTTTTTGGATTATGATTGCTCAAGTCTCATGTTTGAAGAAAAGATATGGGTGAGTTATAAGGTGGAAAAGCAATTGAAACTAGTTTTGATGCAAATCGAATTGCTGAAGTTCAAATTTTAAACTTAAAAATTCAACTTCACTCTGAACGTCCAAAATTATCCGAAGTTAGGCTTGGCTAGTTCTCAACTTCAATCACTAATTGAAGTTGAAAACCCAAACCCGTGATTTTGTATTTAGATTCAAAAGTGGCTAAACATTAAATGCATTGTAAATTTCAACTTTCTTTAAATAGCAGTTCTCCAGGTGGCTATTTGTTGTGCCGAAAAATTGGCATCCTATAACCGCGAAATTGACAATTTTTTAACTTTATATTAGGTTTGGCAAAGATAGCCCCAAACAATTGGCATTATATAGCCAAATCTTTAAAAACTACTCTTTTTTATATTCTCTTTCAAAAAAGATTACATGTTTATTTCGGCTTCCCCCTTTCTCTCCTTATATTTCTCCTTCTATTTCAAAGAGGAGGAGAGAGAATTTAGGATTTTCTTTTTTAAATTTTTCCTTTTATCCACACCAATTGCATCATCAAACCAGCATCCGCAAACACCGATGCCTTGCCGACGTCGTCCAGTTAATTTTCGTCGCAGCTGAAAAAGAGCAACCTACAAGATGTGAACGCTACAAGATTCTTAGGTTTTTGAGGAATTTTCGGATCCTCTCAAACTTAAGAGAAATACATGAGGGCAATTAATCATGTTATTGAAATGGACGGTGATTCACTCAGCATAGATGCACACCTAAACGACGCTATATATAAAATTTGAGCAAGACTAGAAGCGATTTACACTGGTTTCATGCAAAAAATCAGACATATAAATCCAACTATGACATATGTATATCATGTACATCAGTATATATCACACATAAGTTTTTAAGAAAGTCTATGTATATCACTTTGTATATCGTGTATACAACACAATTTACTTATGGACTCCCGAATATATCACATTGTATATCGTATATACAACACAAATTTTTATGGATATACACTGATACACATAATATACATAAAATATCACTGATGCACATAGAGATAGGGCTGGGCATATATCGGGTAAAATCGATAACCCAAACTGTTAATTGTTTATTGGGTTATCGGTATCGGGTTATTGGGTTAATGGTTCGCTAACGGTTTAGAATTTTTTTACTATTGGGTTATCGATTCGGACCTCTGTTTGCCAATTTTGTTAATGGATTAACCGATAACCCGATAAGAATTGATAAAATTATGACTTTACCCTTAAGTATATACAAATGCTAGGGGCTTCAGTTCATTCTTTCCTATTCTTTCTCAACCCCACTCTTCAATTGCTTCATCTTCATTCTTCATAGACCTTACTAGTTACACCTAGCACAAGTCTTTAGTATACTATATATGAATTATTCTCTTTTTTACTTAACTCTAGTGAATTATCTTTTCTTTTTTGCTTAACTCTAGATTGAGTTATCTTATCGGATAAACCGATAACTGAACCGATAATGATCGATTACCGATTAACCGATACCCGATAATCGATAACCGATATCTTATCGGTTCTGTTATCAGTTTATCCAATTTGTAAACCGATAATCGATATGCTAAACCGATAATATTCATAACCGAACCGAACCAACCGATGCCCCCCTACATAGAGATGTACACGGGTGTCACGACCCAATTCCCGCACTGGTCGTGATGACGCCTCTCGTGAAGACAAGGTCAGTCGACTAACCCAACTCGTCTCTTTCGAAATTAGTTAAGCATAAATGAGCAGCAAAATATGACTTAATAATATTAATTAACGAAATTACAACCCAACACAGCCCTAATCGGGGTATCACAAGTCACGAGCATCTATCATAAAGTAAATCCACTACAAGGTCTATTATATACAAAACCGGAATAACAAACAAAGAGAGAAAAATGGTGTTGCGAACGCTGGCAGTCACCTCTTTAACTCATATAGCTCTGCCTCTGATCGGCCCAAACCCGCTACCCGGGTTAACAGATACCTACATCTACACATGAGCTGCAAGGAGTAAAGTGAGTACTCCAACTCAGTGAGTAATAAAGGTGAATAATAACTGAGCACTAAGAAATTACGTAAAGCAAACCATCATGCTGATAGAAGCCGGGTACAATCCTTTGAGAAAACAGTAAGGTTGTGAAATCTTTGGAAATATCTTGGCTCAGTTTAAAGCTCTTTTGAAAATGATCTTTTCAACAGTTACGAAAAAAATGATTTCAAAACAGTTAGTGCTGATAAACACAGAAAAATCCACCCCTCGGGCACAAATACCACAGTATAACAGGTAAGAGGCAAATAAATATGCAAGATGAGCACATAAAAGTTCGCCCCTCGGGCAATATCTCAAAACAGTACCAGCCCCTCGGGCTCACTCTCATAAACACTCTCATCCCTTCGGGCTCTTTCTCTCTTAGATCACTCTCAGAACAGTACCATATCGTAACCGCTGCGACGTGCAGCCCGATCCACATATCGTCGACGGCGCTCACTGGGGGTGTGCAGACTCCAGGAGGGTCCCCTTACGGCTCAAACGCAATATCAAGCCACCTCGTGGCATATAAAACAAAGCCTGAAAGCCTTCTCACATCACACTCGAGGCCTGAAAGCCTCCTCACATAACACTCGAGGCCTGAAAGCCTCCTCACATCACTCAACATATCCTCACATATGGCCCTCGGCCTCACTCAGTCCAGAAGATATCATAAGCCCCTCGGGCATCAATAAAATAGTAGTGCTCAGCCCAAATAACAGTGAAAAAATCATTTAAGTCTCAAAGTTCAATTAAAACGGCTGAGTTGTAAAACAGTATAATCAGCAGGACTGAGTTCAAGTAGTATGATAAATAGTGAGGAAATGGTGATAAAATCCCTGAAGGGTTCAAATAATTGGCAATCAACCCAACTTTGGCAATCAGCCCAATTCATGATAATATCAAAAAAGTGTCAGTCAAATACACGGTAAAATCATCAATCGGGACGGACTAAGTTACAATCCCCAACGGTGCTCTACCCCACGCTCGCTATCCGACATGCAAGTCACCTCAATATAGCACTACGGTGTGCAAATCTGGGGTTTCAAACCCTCAGGATATCATTTACAATCATTACTCCCCTCGAACCGGCAAAATCTCTAGCTCGCGACGCCTTTGCCCCTTAATTCGGCTTCCACGCATGTCGAATCTATCCAAAATCAGAGCGAATACATCACAATATGCTAAGGTAACAAAGCCCAAGCAAAAACAATCAATAACGGACACAAATCCTGAAATTGCCAAAACCCGAGCCCCGGACCCACTTCTTGGAACTCAGGAATTTATACATCAATACGTTCCTTATCTTCTCACGAGTTCATACATACAAAGAACTCTCAAATCCGAGCTCAGATAGCCCTTCAAATTTCACAAACTCAAGCGCTAATTCTTCTCATTTTAGCCAAGTTTCCATGAATTTCAAGGTTAATTTCACAAAAAAAAAATCGTGTTTTTAGTTCATAGGATTTACTTCTAATCAATACCAGTCGAAACCCTCTTCAATTTCTCCAAAAATCTCTCAAGGTCGATAAAAAATGGTGGAAATAAACCTTAGATCGCGGAACAATATAAGCGCATATGCGGTCACCGCTTCTGCAGTTTTTCTCTCTGCTTATGCGGATATTCACTCTGACTAGGATCGCTTCTGCAGTCAAGTTCCGCTTCTGCTGCCACCGCTCCTGCGGTTACACATCCGTTCCTGCGGAACTCCTCAAGAGCGCGCGGACCGCTTCTGCGACCAATGTCCGCACCTGCGCACACCGCACCTGCGAATTTAGTCCGCTTCTATGGAAATCCCCCAAATGGAATAAGTCCGTATCTACTATCCCCTCTTCGCATCTGCGGAACCGCATCTGCGGCCACTTTTCCGGAGATGCGGAAATACCAAATAACAGCAAATCTTCAGAATTCACCAAGTCCAAAATCATCCCGATGGCCATCCAAATTCATCCCAAGGCTCCCTGGACATCAAACAAAAGTGCCAACCCATCCTAAAACACCATTCAAACTTGATCCAATCATCAAAACACCACAAACAACACCAAAACTATCAAATTACATCAGATTCAAGCCTAAGTTCTTCTAAAACTTTCGAATTATGCATTTGATCAAAAACCAGACCAAAACGCCTCCGAATGACCTAAAACTTTTCACACACATCTAAAATCACCTAACTAAGCTACAGCAACTCTCGAAATTTCATTCCGACCCTCGGATCAAAATTTCACCTATCAACCGGAATTCGCCAAAATACTAACTTCGCCAATTCAAGCCTAATTCTACAGCGGACCTCTAAAATCAATTCCGATCACACTCCTAAGTCACAAATCATCCCCTGAAGCTAACCGAATCACTGGAAATTACATCTGAATCCTCTAACTCAATAGTCAATATCCGATTGACTTTTCCAATCCAAACCTTCCTTAAAGAGACTAAGTGTCTCATTTCCTTCTAAAACCAATCCAAATCGACTCATTCACCCAAGACTCTTATAATGAAACATAAGGAAGCAGAAAACGGGGAAAACGAGCCGGTAACTCACGCGACGACGGGCCAGGTCGTCATATCCTCCCTCACTTAAGCACACGTTCGTCCTCGAACGTACCCAGAGTTGTCTTGTCCTAGAAGCCTACCAATAGCCGAATAACCTTACCAAGAACATATCCGGGAGTATTCCCACATCATCCTATCTCTCATAGGTCCTATAATACAACGTAGCTGAAATTTCACAACTCATCTAGTCCATAAACCATAGAACCACATTGCACTTCCCGAAATCATACATAAGATCATAACCTCACATCTATACTCAGAATAAGCCCGAACAAGCTGTAATAACCCATACATGTAACCTCAGGTGCAATCATATGATATACTACATAACCCAAACACTCGAAACGATAACTTCTGTTCACAGCAGTTGCACACAAAACCTGAATACCGGTAGAAAACATCTTATCAACTAAGGTCTTATTCTACACTTCTATATACTGCTAATGATAAATGAAACATGCAATAAACCGTAACCATCTCTCAGGTCAACCATTCATGAAGTCACTTCCCTTTCTGGCTAATACCACAGCAGATTTCCGAGCCGAACCTCGATATTATCCTTCCAACAAGCTAAAATCAAATCCGTTCATATTCATTAATGACCCCAACGATCACCTCGAATCCAACACACCACTCTAATGACATAAAACATCAATATAGGCCTAAGACACAACTTGCATAATTCACGCACCAATAAGAAACGGTCTGAATATGCTCAAATCATGAAAATGTCCCAAACGAAAGAGCTGTACCTCAAGCTCATCAGTACCATCACAACACACGATTGAGAACCCGTCTCACATCATATAATAAATCACACAAACCTAACCCGCAAGGTCATATCTCCACATAGCTTCACGGCAATGCGCGATCCTATCCAAACACTGCTCCACATGGGACACCTCAAGTCACTATGCTCGAAATTGATAACCACGCACAATTTGACATCTGGAACTAAAGCAAATCATTACACCCACGGTGAAAACAAATAGCATACGCCACGCAACTCGATAGGACATAATTGATACGCCATTTACTAAGCATCGCTCACTTACCCTTCCCGTTCGAATCCCACTAAAAGCCCCCAATTGAACCGCACCATATGTGCCTATAACCAACAAACCATAACATCTCGCCACAGGAAGGTAACATATAGATCTCCCCTGACCACTGATAAGCTCAACAACGGTTGAATCAATATGTGACGATCCAAAGGGTCATCACCTATTTTTCTCTCTCTTTTCGTGCTTCCGAGGCCTTGGAAACCTCATTTTTAGTTGCCTCAAATTACGTGCACAATCTGGACGAGTAGCCGAAAAGCTTATATGTGAAATTTTGTGAAAATGCTAAAAAGTTTATATTAAAAATGAGGAAAGTTGACTTTGGTCAACAATTTGGGTAAAAGGACCCGGACCCATGATTTGACGGTCCCGGAGGGTCCGCAGAAAAATATGGGACTCGGGCATATATCTGGAATAAAATCCGAGGTCCCGAGTCTGAGAAATAAATTTTTAAAAGAAATTATTTTTCTGAAATTGTTAAGGAAAATGAAAATAAAAATTGATTAGAACGTGATGGTATCGGGCCCATATTTTGGTTACGACGCTCGGTACAGGTCCTATATGTGTTTTAAGAGGTTTCTGTAAAATTTGGTTGAAATCGGACGTCATTTGACATGGTTTGGACTTAAAACTATAAATTTGAAAGTTTATGAAGCTTGAAGAAAAACTAGTGATTTTGAGGTTTGATTCCTCGTTCGTGATGTTATTTTGGCAATTTGATAGCACGGTTAAGTTCATAGGATGTTGTTGAGTTAGTGTATATGTTTGGTTAGGAGCCCTGAGGGCTCGGGAGTGTTTCGGAGGTATTCCGGGGTGGTTTTGAACTTAGAAAAGTTGCAGAAAATATGCATCAGGTGCTCAGGTCTTTTCTTCTTCGCGTTCGCGACGCCTTGTTCGCGTTCGCGAAGCCTAAAGAGAGTTCTTCTTCGCGTTCGCATAGAGTCTTTGAACTCTGAGGGCCCAGCCCTCTTTCCTTCTCCGCGTTCGTGATGGCTAGACTGCGTTCGCGTAGGGTCCCAGCTTTACCTCATTGCATTCGCGTTCGCGTACAGGCCAACGCGTTCGTGTAGGCCAATCCCCTGGACCCCCCCCAGTCCTTCTCTTTGAGTTCGCGTCCTTCTCATCGCGGATGCGATAGTCTATCAAGCCAACCCTTAGCAAACGCGACCTTGCTCCCGCGAACGCGAAGGGCAATTTTGCCCAGTTATTTTAGAAGTCTAAAAACAGAACAATGACGGGTTTCATTCAAATATACACGAACCCTTTCTTCTCCAAAGCTTCTAGGCGATTGTTAGAGCACTTCTTCACCAAAACTTCTTGGGTAAGTATTGTTTAACTCGTTTTCTTCATTTTCCATTATCATCTATTGAAATCCTAGACCTAAAACATGTAATTTGGGGCAGAAATTGGGGAAAAAGGGTAAAGTTAGGGTTTTCTATATTTTCTTAATTTAGACCTCGTTTTGGAGTCAAATTTGAAAACAAATTATATATTCGGGCTCGTGGGTGAATGGGAAATTTGTATTTGGCCCGAACCTCGTGTTTTGACCAAGCGGGCCCGTGGGCGATTTTGGAATTTTTGGAAAGAAAGCTTGGAAACCTATATGTAGGCATTGGGTTTGATTTGTTTAGCCTATATTGATATTATGAAGTCCTTATTGTATAGATTTGATTGAGTTGGAGCCGAATTCGAAAGAGAAATTGGTCGTTGTGGATTGATTTGGTCGTGGAAGTTAAGGTAAGTGTTTGGTTTAACCATATCTTGAGGGATTAGGAGTCGAGTCTTAATTGTTACCTGTTTGTGTGGAGTACGATGTATGGGCATGGTGACGAGTATCCATGCGTCGGTGTCGAGCATGACCGTGAGTCTTAATTTGATAATTGTACACTTTTGCTTGATCCTATGAAAATCTTGACTAAATATTGGTATTATAAATGTTAAGAAGAAGTTGAATAGGATTGGTTATAACTGAGTCTCCCTTGTCGGGATGTTTGACTTGTTGCTATTGTTCCCTTGCCGGGAAAAGTATTGATTTGATTGTCCCCTTGTCGGGAAGAGTATTAAATTGACTGTTCCCTTGTCGGGCTCGTATTGTGTATTGTGTTGAAAGAAATTGGAGCAAGTGGTACACCTAACACATATAATATATTGAGATGGGACCACACATGATATATTGAGATGGGAGCGAGAGGTACGCCTACCATATATGATATATTGAGATCGAAGTGAGTGGTACGCCTACCACACATGATATATTGAGATGGGAGCGAGTGGTACGCCTACCACACATGATATTGAAATGGGAGCGGGTGGTACACCTACCACAAGGTATTGAGAAATGGGATCGGGTTGCACGCCTGTAACGAGATGAGTTGAATATGAAATTTGCCTTGTTTATTCATTATTGCTAGAAGTTTAACTGTAGATATAATTACTATTATTCCTGATGTTTGTTTCTAACTGTTACCCGTGAAGCATGCTCCTGCATGCTCCCCCCCCCCAGTTTAAATTGTTATGTTCTTGCTATTTTTCGTTGTACTCGTATATATATCTGCACAGGTTTATGTGATGTCCAGTCTAGCCTCGTCACTACTTCGTCGTGGTTAGGCTAGGCACTTACCAGCACAACCGATGTGCTGATGTTACACTCTATGCATTTTTGCATAGGTCCAGGTTTTGAGCAGCATCAGCTTTAGTTCGGGAGCATACCTTTAGTCCGGAGAGACTCGAGGTAGCCTTGCAGGCATTCGCAGGCCCGGCGTCTCCCTTCTACCTTTACATTAGAGTGTCATCTCTTTGTATTGGGGATAAACAGATTTATGTTTCTTTTGGACCTTGTATTTTGTATTCCTTAGATGTTCGTGAGTATGTGACTCCAGTCCTTGGGTAGAGATTATGTTGGACTTCAGTATCTTGTGTAGTTATTTAAATTTAAGACTTCCGCTTATTATTGCTGACTTCTCATTGTTCAAATATATTATTGTTAAAAGGATTGTTTATCAAAGGAAAAGTAACTAAATTTAGCTTGCCTAGCTTCTACGAGTAGGCGCCATCATGACTCCCGAGGGTGGGAAATTCGAGTCGTGACAAGTTGGTATCAGAGTACTAGGTTACATAGGTGTCACAACTCACGAAAAATATGTTGAGTCTGAGGGATCGGTACGGAGACTTCTGTATTTATCCCCAGAGGCTACAGAGTTAGGAAAATTTTTACATTTGTTCTTTCTTGTCGTGCGGTTCTGTTTCTCAATGCTAATTGAATTTCTACTTTGTTCTCTCGCAGATGGCAAGAACACGCACTTCCTCATCTACTGATCAGCAGTCTGAGCCCCAGGCAGCTCCTGCTAGGGGCAGAGGACGGGGCAGTGCTAGAAGTCGAGGTAGGGGCAGAGCTCAGCCCCGAGCAGCAGCACCAGTGGCGGAGCCTCAGGTTGACATTGATGAGGAGGTTCCGGCCCCAGCCGCAGCAGTTCTAATAGGCCCAGCTTAGGTCCCAGAGGGGTTTATTGCTACCCCAGTTCTTCAGGACCCTTTGGTCTGGTTGGTGGGCCTCATGGAGAGTGTCACCCGAGCAGGATTGCTTCCTGTAGCACCAGCCACTTCTCATGCTGGAAGAGGAGCCCAGACTCCTGCTGTATGTACTCTGGAGCAGGTAGTTCCCTAGGGTCAAATTCTGGTGGTTCAGCCAGCTATGGCAGTTCAGCCGGGGGTAGTTGCTCAGACCGGTGATGGCGCGGCTATATCCGCAGATGCTTTGTGGAGGCTGGATAGGTTCACCAAGCTCTTCACTACTACATTCAGCGGTGCTTCTTCTGAGGACCCCCGAGATTTCTTATATAGCTACCACGAGGTTCTTCGGAACATGGTCATTGTTGAGTCTAATGGAGTTGATTTTGCTGCATTTCGCCTATTTGGATCCGCCAGGACTTGGTGGAGGGATTTTTGTTTAGCTAGACCAGCAGGGTCGCCGTCTTTGACTTGGGATCAGTTTTCAGAGTTGTTCCTGGAGAAGTTTCTCCCTGTTACTCAGAAGGATGCTTATCGGAGGCAGTTTGAGAGCCTCCAACAGCGTTCTATGACAGTCACTCAGTATGAGACTAGATTCATTGATCTAGTCCGCCATGCTCTTGTCATACTCCCAACTGAGAGGGAGAGGGTGAGGAGATTTATTGATGGTTTGATCCAGCCTATTCTTCTCCAGATGGCCAGAGAGGCAGGGAGTGGTATTACTTTTCAGGAGGCAGCCAATGTGGCCCGGAGGATCGATATGGTATTGCCACAGGGGGGTGGTCATAGAGCGGACAAGAGACCCCATCAGTCAGGCCGATTCAGTGGTGCCTCATCTGGAGGCATGGATTCTTATGCTAGGGGTCAGCCTTTTAGGCCCTTCTAATCAACCCTCCAGATTTCTCAAGGTGCCCTAGGTGATCGTGGTTTCCATGGGCATAATTCTGATCAGCAGCCATTCAGTGCACTGTCAGCTCCCATTAGTGTGTAGTCACTTTAGAGTTTCCAGAGTCGTTCACCGAGGGCTTGTTTCACTTGTGGTGACACGAGGCACATTGCTAGGAATTGCACTCGAGCTTCGAGCAGTTCTCAGCAGTAGGGTCCCCGTCATATGATTCAGCACCAGATGTTCCACAGGTCACCCAGCCAGCTAGAGGCGGGGGTATAGGTACTAGAGGTGGAGGCAGAGTTCATAGAGGTAGAGCTCAGGACGTCAGGGGTGGAGCTCAGCTAGTAGTAGATCGACCTAGGGATACAACTCAGGGTAGTGGGGGCCAGCCTCGTTGTTATGCTTTTCAGGCTAGGCCCGAGGCTGAGGCTTCAGATGTAGTCATTACAGGTATGGTTCTGGTTTGTGATCGAGATGCTTCGGTACTATTTGATCCAGGGTCTACGTATTCATATGTTTCATCTTATTTCGCACCATGCTTGGCCATGCCTAGTAATGCTTTGGGTAGTCCTGTGTATGTGTCTACGCCGATGGGTGATTCTATTGTGGTCGACCGAGTCCATCGTGCATGTATTGTAGTGATTGGGAGTCTTGAGACCCGTGTAGACTTGTTGCTCTTAGATATGGTTGACTTTGATATCATTTTGGGTATGGACTGGTTATCACCCTATCACGTTATCTTGGACTGCCATGCCAAGATTGTGACCTTAGCGTTGCCCGATATGCCTTGTTTAGAGTGGAGAGGCACTCCAAGTTATTCTACCCGTATGGTCATTTCGTACGTGAAGGCTCGACGTATGGTCGAGAAGGGGTGTCTGGCCTATTTGGCCTATGTTCGTGATTCCAGTGCTGAGGTTCCTCCTATAGATTTTGTGCCTGTTGTTCGGGAGTTTCCAGATGTTTTCCCTTCAGAACTGCTGGGTATGCCACCCGACAGGGTCATTGATTTTTGTATTAATTTGGCTCCGGGCACCCAACCCATTTCTATTCCCCCATATTATATGGCCCAGCCGGAGCTGAAGGAGTTAAATGACTAGTTGCAGGATTTGCTAGAGAAGGGTTTTATCAGACCTAGTGTTTCTCTTTGGGGCGAGCTGGTGTTATTTTCAAGAAGAAGGACGGATCAATGAGGATGTGCATAGATTACCGGCAGTTGAATAAGGTAACAATTAAGAATAAGTATCCCCTATTGAGGATTGATGATTTGTTCGACTAGCTTCAGGGTGCCAGGGTATTTTCCAAGATTGACTTGAGATCTGGCTACCATCAGTTGAGGATTAGGGCATCCCATGTCCCTAAGACAACTTTCCGCACTCGTTATGGGCATTATAGGTTCCTGGTCATGTCGTTTGGGTTGACCAATGCCCCAGCAACATTCATAGAGTTGATGAACTGAGTGTTCAGGCCATATTTGGACATGTTCGTTATAGTCTTTATTGATGATATTTTGGTGTACTCTCGCAGCCAGGAGGAGCACGAACAGCACCTTAGAGTGGCCCTTCAGACTCTGAGGGATAGTCAGTTATATGCCAAGTTCTCCAAGTGTGAGTTCTGGCTGAGTTTAGTAGTATTTCTGGGTCACGTTGTATCAGCAGAGGGTATCTAGGTGGACCCGAAAAATATTGAGGCACTCAAGAGCTAGCCTAGACCAACATCAGCTACAGAGATTCAGAGTTTCCTGGGATTGGCAGGCTACTACCGTCAGTTTGTGGAGGGGTTTTCATCTATTGCAGCCCCGATGACCAGGTTGACCCAGAAGGGTGCCCAGCTCAGATGGTCGAACGAGTGTGAGGCGAGCTTTCAGAAGCTCAAGACAGCTCTGACTACGGCACTGGTGTTGGTTTTTCCCACGGGATCAAGGCCTTATATAGTTTATTGTGATGCTTCCCGTGTTGGGCTTGGTGCAGTGTTGATGCAGGATGGCAAGGTTATTTCCTATGCTTCGAGGCAGTTGAAGATTCATAAGAAGAACTATCCAGTGCATGATTTAGAGTTGGCAGCTATTGTTCACGCCTTGAAGATTTGGAGGCACTATTTGTATGGCGTGGCATGTGAGGTGTTCACTGACCACAAGAGTCTTCAGTACTTGTTCAAGCAGAAGGAGTTGAATTTGAGGCAGAAGAGGTGGTTGGAGTTGTTGAAAGATTATGATGTCACCATTATATACCATTTGGGGAAAGCCAATGTAGTGGCCGATGCTTTGAGTAGGAAGTCAGCTAGTATGGGCAGTTTTGCTTATATTGCAGTGAGTCAGAGGTTGCTTGCTTTGGATGTTCAGGACCTAGCAAATCAGTTTGTGAGACTGGATATTTCTGAGCCCAGTCGTGTGTTGGCTTGCACGGTCACTCGTTCTTCATTATTGGAGCGTATTCGGGATCGGTAGTTTGATGATCCTCATTTGTGTGTCCTCGGGAACACGGTGCAGTGTGGAGGTGCCCAGCAGGTCACCTTAGATGCGGATGGAGTTTTGAGATTGCAGGGGCGAGTTTGTGTGTCCAATGTGGATGGACTTCGAGATTTGATTTTAGAGGAGGCCCACAGTTCTCGATACTCTATTCATCCATGCGCCGCGAAGATGTATCAGGACTTGCGGCAGCATTATTGGTGGCGTAGGATGAAGAAGGATATTGTTGCATATGTGGCTCGTTGTTTGAACTATCAGCAGGTTAAGTATAAGCATCAGATGCCTGGTGGTTTATTTTAGAGGATTGGGCTTCCCGAGTGGAAATGGGAGAGGATCACTATGGACTTTGTTACCGGACTTCCATTGACTCGGAAAAAGTTCGATGCAATATGGTTTATTGTTGATAGGCTGACCAAGTCAGCACATTTCATTCCTGTGGCAGTCTCCTATTCATCCGAGAGATTAGCTGAGATTTATATCCTGGAGATTATTCGCCTTCATGGTGTGCCAGTATCCATCATTTTGGATCGGGGTACGCAGTTTACCTCGCGCTTCTGGGGCGCTGTTCAGCAAGAGTTGGGCATACGGGTTGAGTTGAGCACGGCGTTTCATCCTTAGACGGACGGTCAGTCTGAGCAGACTATTCAAATTTTGGAGGATATGCTCCGGGCTTGTGTTATTGACTTTGGAGGCTCGTAGGATCAGTTCTTGCCTTTAGCGGAGTTTGCCTACAACAACAGCTACCAGTCGAGCATCCAGATGGCTCCTTATGAGGCTTTATATGGTTAGGCAGTGTCGGTCTATAATTGGATGGTTCGAGCCGGGAGAGGCTCGGTTGATAGGTACGGATTTGGTTCAGGAGGCCTTGGACAAGGTCAAGATCATTCAGGATAGGCTTCGTTCGGCTCTGTCGAGGCAAAATAGCTATGCATATCGTAAGGTTCGAGATGTAGCTTTCATGGTTGGTGAGCGAGTATTGCTCCGAGTGTCGCCTATGAAAGGCGTGATGAAATTTGGGAAGAAGGGCAAGCTTATCCCTACATTAATTGGTCCGTTTGAGATTCTTGATCGAATGGGAGAGGTGGCTATAGACTTGCATTGTCGCCTAGCTTATCATCCGTGCACCCAATTTTTCATGTATCCATGCTTCAGAGGTATCACGGTGATCCATCCCACGTGTTAGATTTCAGCACTATCCGGTTGGACACGGATTTATCTTATGAGAAGGAGCCGGTAGCTATTCTAAACCGACAGGTTCGTCAGTTGAGATCCAAGAGTTTTCCCTCTGTTTGTGTTCAGTAGAAAGGTCAGCCCCCTGAGGTATCGACCTGGGAGTCCGAGTCTGATATGCGGAGCCGTTATCCTCATATATTTCCTGACTTAGGTACTTCTTTCTTTTGTCCGTTCGAGGACGAACAGTTATTTTAGAGGTGGAGAATGTGACGACCCAAAGGGTCCACCTATTTTCTCTCTCTTTCCGTGTTTTTGAGGCCTTGGAAACCTCATTTTTAGTTGCCTCGATTTGCGTGCATAGTTCGGGCGAGTAGCCGGAAAGCTTATATGTGAAATTTTATGAAAATGCTAAAAATTTGATATTAAAAATGAGTAAAGTTGACTTTGGTCAACATTTTGGGTAAACGGACCCGGACCCGTGGGGTCCGTAGAAAAATATGGGACTCAGGCGTGTGCCCGGAATCGAAATTCGAGGTCCCGAGCTCGAGAAATGAATTTTAAAAGAAATTATTTTTTTGAAATTGTTAAGGAAAATGTAAATGAAAATTGATTAGAACGTGATGGTATTTGGCTCGTATTTTGGTTCCGGTACAGGTCTTATATGTATTTTAAGAGGTTTCTGTGAAATTTGATTGAAATCGGACGTCATTTGATGTGTTTCGGACTTAAAAGTCTTAATTTGAAAGTTTATGAGTTTGAAGATAAACTAGTGATTTTGAGGTTTGATTCCTCGTTCGTGATGTTATTTTGGCAATTTGATCGCACGGTTAAGTTCGTAGGATGTTGTTGAGTTAGTGTATGTGTTTGGTTAGGAGCCCCGAGTGCTCGGGAGTGTTTCAGAGGTGTTCCGGGGTGGTTTTGAACTTAGAAAAGTTGCAGAAAATATGCATTAGGTGCTCAGGTCTTTTCTTCTTCGCATTTACGACGCTTTGTTCGCGTTCGCGAAGCCTAAAGCGAGTTCTTCTTCGCGTTCGCATTCTCCCTTCGCGTTCTCATAGAGTCTTTAAACTCTGAGGGCCCAACCCTCTTTCCTTCTCCGCATTTGCGATGGTTGGACCGCGTTCGCGTAGGGTCCCAGCCTTACCTCATCGCATTCGCGTACAGGCCAACGCGTTCGCGTAGGCCAATCCCCTGGACCCCCCCAGTCCTTCTCTTCGAGTTCGTGTCCTTCTCATCGCGGACGCAATAGTCTATCAAGCCAACCCTTAGAGAACGCGACCTTGCTCCCGCGAACGCGAAGGGCAATTTTGCCCAGTTATTTTAAAAGTCTAATAGCAGAACAGTGGCGGGTTTCATTCAAAATATACACGAACCCTTTCTTCTCCAAAGCTTCTAGGCAATTGTTAGAGCACTTCTTCATCAAAACTTCTTGGGTAAGTATTGTTTAACTCGTTTTCTTCATTTTCCATCATCATCTATTGAAATCCTAGACCTAAAACATGTAATTTATGGCAGAAATTGGGGAAAAAGGGTAAAGTTAGAGTTTTCTATATTTTCTTGATTTAGACCTCGTTTTGGGGTCGAAATTGAAAACAAATTATATATTGGGCTTGTGGGTGAATGGGGGATTTGTTTTTGGTCCGAACCTCGTGTTTCGACCAAGCGGGCCCGTGGGTGATTTTGGAATTTTTGGAAAGAAAGCTTGGAAACCTATATGAAGGCATTGGGTTTGATTTGTTTATCCTATATTGATATTATGAAGTCCCTATTGTATATATTTGATTGAGTTGGAGCCGAATTCGAAAGGGAAAGTGGTCGTTGTGGATTGATTTGTCTGTGGAAGTTGAGGTAAGTGTTAGGTTTAACCCTAGTTTGAGGGATTAGGAGTCTAGTCATAATTGTTACCTATTTTGTGTGGAATACAACGTATGGGCATGGGAGCATGACCGTGAGTCTTAATTTGATAATTGTACACTTTTGCTTGATCCTATGAAAATCTTGACTGAATATTGGTATTATAAATGTTAAGAAGAAGTTGAATAGGATTGGTTATAGCTGACTCTCCCTTGTCGGGATGTTTGACTTGTTGCTATTGCTCCCTTGCCGGGAAAAGTATTGATTTGATTGTTCCCTTGCGGGGAAGAGTATTAAATTGATTGTCCCCTTGTCGAGCTCATATTGTGTATTATGTTGAAAGAAATGGGAGCGAGTGGTACGCCTACCACACATGATATATTGAGATGGGAGCGAGTGGTAAGCCTAACACACATGATATATTGAGTTGGGAGCGAGTGGTACGCCTACCACACATGATATATTGGGATGGGAGCGAGTGGTACGCCTACCATACATGATATATTGAGATGGGAGCGAGTGGTACGCCTACCTCACATGATATTGAAATGGGAGCGGGTGGTACGCCTACCACGAGGTATTGAGAAATGGGATCGGGTTGCACGCCTGCAACGAGATGAGTTGAATATGAAATTTGCCTTGTTTATTCATTATTGCTAGAAGTTGAACTGTAGATGTACTTACCATTATTCCTGATGTTTTTTTCTAACTGTTACCCCTGAAGCATGCTCCTCTCCCCAGTTTAAATTGTTATGTTCTTGCTATTTTCCGTTGTACTCGTATATATATATATATATATATATATATATATATATATCTGCACAGGTTTATGTGGTGTCCAGTCTAGCCTCGTCACTACTTCGTCGGGGTTAGTCTAAGCACTTACCAGCACATAGGGTCGGTTGTGCTGATGCTACACTCTGTGCATCTTTGCACATGTCCAGGTTTCGAGCAGCAGCAACAACAGCTTTAGTTCGGGAGCATACCTTCAGTCCGGAGAGACCCGAGGTAGCCTTGCAGGCATCCGCAGGCCCGACGTCTCCCTTCTACCTTTACATTAGACTGTCATCTCTTTGTATTCGGGATAAACATATTTATGTTTCTTTCAGACCTTGTATTTAGTATTCTTTAGATGTTCATGAGTATGTGACTCCAGTCCTTGGGTAGAGATTATATTGGACTTCAGTATCTTGTTTAGTTATTTAAATTTAAGACTTCCGTTTATTATTGATGACTTCTCATTGTTTAAATATATTATTGTTAAAAGGATTTTTTATCAAAGGAAAAGTAACTAAATTTGGCTTGCCTAGCTTCTACGCATAGGCGCCATTACGACTCCCGATGGTGGGAAATCCGGATCGTGACATAATACCTCCCTCAACAATGCCATTCGGAGCAAACCAATTCGACTTTAGATAGAACACTTACCATAAGAGCCCAAATATTGGAGACAAATCTTTCCCAGCCGCCCGTTGGGTCTTCAAAATATAAAAATCCCAATAGGACATAATCCGTCGAACATCGCCACTAAGTCCGTGGTACTCCCGATACAGCCAACAATGCCATCTCACCGCAATATCCCAGAATAACACAACACAAAAATACCCTAATATCATATCTAAAATCTAACATACCCAGCAAAGAAAGATCCACCCGGGGCCCCAAATCTCGGCAGTCACTAGACAATGCTGGTACACACGAACTAGAATCGCAACATAGCCTGAATATGAGAACTTCCGGTTTCCAATTCCGTGTAGCACATAGGTCACCCTACCTGATCCCAAATTCCGCCGTCCACATACATATCACACCTCAGTTATCAATTCATTCCACAAAAGATATTCTAAAATTCTTCTATGCCATCAACCAAACTCGAATATCAACAGTCGATCCAACAAGAAAGTGCCGCAATACTATCAAAACATCGTCAGTTTAATCACATTACCCTTTTTCTAAGACATATACTCTCGTCAAATCACTTCCAATTAGCAGTACCATTTGTAAGCATGTGATTTTTGCCCTATATGAAAATAACTCCTAAAAAATAGACTAAAATAATTTTAATTGATTTTTAGGTATTTTTTCTTTATTTAGTCGCATGGCATGCATTTTTAATATTTTTTTAAAAAAAAATCATCATAGAAAAAAAAAACCATAAAAAATGTCACATTTTAATTTCAATTCACCTTAGTTTTAATTTGCATTTAGGAATTAATTACATTGAGCTAATTGTGTTATTAATCAAAAATAAAAAATGATGATCATTTTTACATAGTTAGATTTTACAATTTGAATTAATTTAGGAATTTAGTTTAGGTTTTTAAAGAAAAGAACAACAAAAAGAAGA
>MU708954.1:40582-57679 GCA_026770625.1 Nicotiana glauca | reverse complement strand
TAATTATTATTGATTTATTTAAAGAATTACGACGTCATGAAAACGTATTTTTTAATCTCGTTACCGCCAGGGTACGCGTGATTTTCAACACATTTCGAGTTCGCCGAGATTTGGATTTGGGTCACATAAATGTGCACCCGAGTTTAGGGAAGTAAAATTATTTAAGTGACGCGCTTAAAGCAATTATGTGTTAGCAACTTTGCGAGGGCCATTAAAATTCTCTAAATGGCATGCCTCGAGTTCTAAAGAGTTAAAATTAATTAAGTGAGGGCCATGAGTTTTGAAAATTCATTTGGCATGGCATGCCTCAAATCATTTTCTCGAATGACTTGTAGGCCATAGTTAAATGACAGATCTTATCCTAATTACGAGAACTGCTCTAAACAACGTAATTTGAAACCATATTTGCGCATGCTGTATACTAGAGAGATTAAAAAGAAAAATTCAGATTCCTTGCTAAAGGATCCATTCTATTCTACAACACTAGGCTCTATGCAAAATATATTCTATCATTTTATCTATGACTAAACATAATTTTAATTTCTAGTCAATGTTTAACTCAAAGCAGTGGAATGGACATCGTTGCATGTAATTCAATATTTTTACTCAATAACGGAGGACAAAAACAATTGCAAAATAATACACCAATTTATCTTTGAAAAGTTAAGAAGAAACATACATCTAAAAAAAAACAAAAATTAGCGACGACCTTCTACTTCACTGATTCAACTCAAAATGCATGCAACATTAAGCGATAAGTAAAAATAGAGAACCAAAGAAAGCACATCAAGCATATACGCTGATTTCAGATTCCAAAAATCAAACAAATTGACACACTTTTAATTAGCCTAGTTATCCAATTTACACTTTTAAGCTAACTCATCAAGAAAACCCAACGGGTTGAATACCCTTAAAGTAATTCAAAATAGTCCATTACCCTACTGTTGTCACATGAGTGTATTAAGTTAATAAAAGAAATTAAACTATATTTTTCATATTAAACACCAACAACATGACAAAAATCGGATACAAACAGATAGTGTTATCAAAACTAAAACGAAGAAGAAAAAAAAATAGAGAAAGAACGAACCTCACTGTCGAAATCCTTCAAATCCAGATTAACAAAAGAACATACTGAGAAATCAGTATCTATATGTAGAATACAGGGAAAACACCATCACAGCAACAAACAAATCGTAGTAACACTGATACCACTTGGACCCTTCTTGATTAATGACATTGAATACATCCATGAACCAACCACCGTCAAACTAACATATACCACTTTGGTAGATTCATTCTTCAAACAAATTTTCATATCCATCATCCATTATGTTTTGAGAATAGCTCACCGTAGCTTCTTTAGCTGAAATTCTAATGTACAGTCTCGAAACCAATACAAAATCAGCAACGATAAATTTGAATCAAAACAGAGACATGACCTGATACTATGGCAAACCACAAACTACGTCGGGGACCTCGACGGACGAAACTCTAGTACAACTTCACTGTAATAGAAGCTTTGGAGTCATTTTGAAAGGGGTTTTCCTTAGTTATGAGATGGTGTGTTGCTGGTTTTTAGTACTGGAGTTTGGGTGCGTTTTTTACTGGTTTTTGAGGTGGAAATGCAGGTTAGAGAATGAGGGGTTCACTGGTCTTGTTTGGAGCCTGAATAATGGTGTTTGAAGGCTGGTTTACGTTTGGCTTAGGGTGTTCTCAAGCTTGAAGAAGAAGGGGTCAACCAATAGTTTTTCTTTTGGTGAGAGCAGTGGTCGTCGACGTTAGGGGTGGCTGGAGGTTGGTGCGTTTGGTTGATGAAGATGGAGCAGCTGGACGACGTCGGTCGATGACGCAGCAGTGGCGTCGATGGTTGCTGCTGGACGCGAGGTAGGCGAAGGAGATGGTGTGAGTTTCGCGAGGGTGGTGATGAAAGAACGAGGGTGTTCGACAGTTATGGAGGATGGACGGTCGACTAGCTAGCCGAAACGACGACGAGGAGGATGGCTGCTTGGTTCGTCGAAGAAGACGATCACCAGGAGAGGGATCGTTGCTGGGCGTCGTTCATTTTGCCAGATGAAGAAGACGATGAAGCAGTCCTTTTCTCCTCCCAGACGTGAAACTACCCTCTTGCGGCTGCTTTTGAATTTTTTTTTTTATATTCTTTTTCCGTGTATATGTTATCTATATTGCGGCTGCTTCCTATTCTTTTTCATCCATCTTTGTTGTGTCAATAGGTGTAGTTTTATAGGTAGGGTATTAGGGTTTTAGGGTATTGGGCCTAGTTTTGGGTATTGGGATTGGGTTGTTATGGGCTAGGTCCGAATTTTGGGTCTAAAATTGGATCGTTTGACCCCAAATATTATTCTTTTCCCGAAACCAAGATAAAAATACGATCTTATTTAATTAATCTCACGTAGGCAAAATAGCTGTTAAAATGACAATTAAAACCAAACTATTTTTTGGGTATTTTCTTTTAAGATTAAAGTAATTACAAAAAATATTAATGAAACTATTTTTGTATTTTCGAAATTATATAAAGACAAAAATAAGGTCCTATTATTATTATTATTATTTATTATTATATATATTTTTTATATATTTTTCAAGATTATATTAAAATAGAAATAGGTTCAAAGGAAAATATTCTCTCTAAAAATATCTAATACACTAGAGTAGAGTAATATGCAACCATTTTTGTGTGTATATATATATATATATATATATTTTTTTTTTTACTTTTTTTTAATGATGAAAATAAATTAAAGAAGTCAAAAATAGTTGAAATAATTATAGTTGGCCTAAATTAAATATTTACCTGCTAAAAATGGGTAAAGTTTTGGGAAGGGTCAAAAATTACATGTCAACATATATGTAATTTTGTATACTAACAAATTTCAATATTTTTAAATGTGATTAAATACAAAAAATACAACTAAATACATTTTTATGAATCTCCAGACAATTAATAGCAAAGTAGACATATTACAAAAATAATTATAGCTACTGTTGTATTTTTTTCAACCGTAAAATACACTTAAATACAAATACACACAAATACAACTAAATACAACGAAGTTAAACAAACATCATACCTGACAGCATTAGACCGATCAACACGGAATTGAAACCTTTGAGCTATAGCATAATTCTCCATCACCTCTTTCAATGTAGCCTTATCTTTATAAACTTGTCCAGCCATAACCTCCTTTTGATCAGTTTTTGAAATTATCAAATCCTTGTTGGGTTCAAACACTCCAATCGCTTCTCCAGAATTGGCAAGTTCTATAGCCAGTGTATCATCTGTATCAGAATCGTACCTTTGAACTACTTCATCTATCTGCACAATGTCGCCTTGATTTAAACCATCACCGGCGATAAGCTCCTTTTCAATAGTTGTTATGCACAAAGGATACATCCCAAATTCTCTGTTGTCTTTTTTCAATTCTACATACACTCTGTAACCCATATCATTGTGTATTTCCATTGGCGTGCGATTGCCTTCCATATTGTATTGTATTTTAATGGTATTTGTGCTCAAATCTATACCCAGTTGATTAGAAATTGAACCAACTAGATCATCAAAGGAAGCATACTCCTTAATCAGTATTCCCTCAATGGAATAGTCGATATAATTGCCCTCATCGTTCCACTTTCCAGAATGACGCAACAATACTGTTAAGCTTGCCATCAGTATATAAGTGTTATAACTTCTTTTGTATGTAATTTGTAGCAGCCGATAAGAAGGAGAAGAAAATCGCACAATATAGGTTCAGATGCTCTGTTTCTTCACTTCTTTCACGTTTCTGGGTTTATTAGTTTGAGAAGAATACAGATTGATGGGGTATCTTTTAAGTTTGTTGAGTAAAATTAGGGAAATCAAAATTGATTTGATTTCCTTCCATTTTTAACATCTTCGTCGCTCCAGATATTGCGCAGATACGTTACATTTTTAGCGCTAAATACGTTTGAATACAGGTAATACATATCAATTTTGAGCTGGCATTCCTGTTTGTACGCCGTTCTTTTTTGTTATATTCTTGAATACAATACCGTAAATACATAAAATACAGGAAATAAAAACGGAAAAGATATCTATAGGAAGTAATATAGCAAAGGGTTTCTATTAATGGTTAATTAGCACTAAAAGATGGTGCTTTATGAAAAATTCTCATTGGATAATTACTTGAGTACAATAAATATTGATTGGGTTAGCCCATTTAGTTGGGATACAAATGATGAACCCACTTCATTAGGCTCAATATGTCATCTTCATAGAGGCCCAGTTTGGTGTCACGTGTCAAATGACGTGGTACGCCAAGTTAAATGGAAGAGCCAATAGGATCATTCCACATGTCAAAATGACAAGGCATGCCTAGTCAGATTAAAAGACCAATGAAACTATGCCACGTGTGCAAGTGACATGTAGAGCCAATCAAATGCGATCTTGTCACACTTCAATTTGATTGGTCAGAAAGAGTTTGTTCTTATCATAATTCTTCCCTCCTACAATAATAAATAGAGATCTTCATAACTCAGAAAAGACACCAGAAGTTATAACAAGAAGTAAGAAAGAGCTTGTGGATCAAATGCTGCAAATTCCTCCACAAGTTTCAAGCTTCAAGCAATCAAGTTCAAGTTCAAGAAATTAAGTTCAAGCTCAAGAACGAATAATAAATCAAGGTTCAAGAAATACGATTTCAAATCAAAGTTCGTACTAGTTGAATTCAAGATCATCGTTCGTGGCAACAACTACATATTAAAGATCAAGCTCGAAGTCCCTTGAATTTATTTACTATTGAAAAGAAGAATCAAAGGATTCATAGAGATTGTACACTCAAATATTTGAAATCAAATACTACGATTCGCAATTTTTTTCGATTTTGATTTTATTTTCTCAACGCAAATTTGTTGTGTGCAACCATCAATTAGGACCTTCGTGGGGGAAAAAAAAAACTAAGGTATAGGACAAAAACAACAAGCCTAGCTATTTTAAATAAGAAATAGTTTATAAGAATTAAATTTTAATTGATTTTAAAGTCTTGAATATGATGATTTCTTATATATTTCAAATCAAGAAAGAGTGAATAATTAAAATTGTAGTTGATTTTTAAGTCCGAAATATTAGAAAAATAATTAAATTACAAATTTATTTAGTGTGAAATTTATTTTTAAAGGGTAAAAAAGGCAAACAATATTTCGTTAAATACCTTCTTGCTTTTAATATAGTGTAGATTATGTTATACACTTAATTATTTTTTTCTTTTTATCTTTTTGCCACATCAAATATTAGGATGGAATGAAATTCACTCACAATGCTTTTAGGAGGGTAAAAAATTAGCCGTTTAATTTAAATGTTCAAACATATTTGTTAGACAAGTTTAGTGGGGTCTTTATGTATTGTCCCTACAATATGTATTCTTATTTTAATTTTTAACTGGTAAAATTAAATTATTTGATTTAGCATAAACAAAGGAATGCGGATAAATATTTGCTGTCCATTCATGCACCAAGATCGATCACACAATTAATAAGGAGTTTTGCGTGATATAAAATGAGAATGGTTGATTAGTGGGATCTTTAAAATATTATATAATTTATAATCTGGCAATTTTCACTTTCAGCAAGCAGGCAACATGAATCTAAAAGATAATTATCTTTCAGTTGGATCGCAATTGCTTAAAAGTCCCAAAGATGATTTTGCAGCATAAATTCTTTCATGGCCTGGCTCGTGTTTTGAGGGAATAAATTCTAGGAATTTTTGCCCATGTAACAAAGGTTGATACCTTATTTAGTTTAAATAAATACCCTTTTAAAAAATTATATTTCATAGATACCTTTTGATTTTTATAGCCAAATATCTATTTATGGTCACATCCTACTCTTAAGCCATAAAATAAGCTTTGTATTATTTTTGTATCTCATTCTTTGAGAATTTTCTCCATCCTCTTTCTCTCAACGCCAGTCTTTCTCCATGATACAATCACAATTGTCCATTGATTCATCTTCATTGTCTCGAAAAAATTTCATTTGAGTGATCATCGACGGCGAAGAATGACAGAGAGGAGCAAAACTACCCGTTGAAACTCCCTATAGCTCTTTGCTTTCACCGCACCAATTATTATTTTTGTGTTATTGCATCTTCTTATATATTATGCCCTAATCAATTGAACCTTATTTCAAAAGCCCATTTCGAATTTACAGGGAGTTCATCCTTCCTTATCCATCCACTTCTGCTATGGCTAACAGGGCAGGCTTTGGCGTTCCTCTTCCTTCCTCAATTCATCATTGAAGGCTTGGAGGCTTTGACGTTGTTTTTTCTGTTAATTCGCCATTGAACAATTCGACATTAAAGGATATAAGTTTCTGTGATTTCTACATCTTCTGAAATATGGCATTGAAGGCTTTGACGTTGTTTTCACTACCGGCTTCCGGTGAACTGCGGATTCCCCGAAAATATTAGGGTTTGTTCTTGAACAAAGATGACGGAGTTTGGGGCTGAGCAACTTGATTTTCTGTTAATATATTTTAATGTATTTTCATGTATTTCATTGTATTCATTGCTTTTTTTTTCCATTGTAATTCAATGTATCTCGTTGTATTCCATGTATTTCATTGTATTCACTGTCTTTTTTTTCATTGTATTTCAATATGTCCCGTTGTATTCTATATATTTCATTGTATTCATTGTCTCGCTATATGCCATGAATGTATTCATATGATTTTTTTTAATTAATATAATTTATGTATTCAGATGTATTATATAATTTCTCTGAAGATTGTTATGTTTTTGGTGTATTTTTCGGTTGAGAATCTTTTTTATAACTGAATTATAAAATTTGTGTGTTATAATTGAGTTTGTTGAGTTATATTAGGAGTCTATTATGTTAATTGATTCACTTTCCGTTTAAAAAACAATGTAGTCCCCTATTTCACACCGTGAATACAGTCGAATACAATAATTTATACAGTTGTAATCCCATATTTCACTCTATGAATACAGTCGAATACACTCGAATACAACAACTGATTAGCTGGACTTCTCTGATTCACGCCTATTTTTGCTATTGTATTCATGAATACAATAGCTTAAATACATCAAATATTTTTTATAACCACACAAAAAGTATCTATAATCCGTAACATAGAAAATGATATTTATAGATGACTAATTACTACTAAAAAGATAGTGCTTTATGAAAATTTCTTTAAAATTTAATACGTGATGTGTCCATTTTATATTCATAGGGATGTTGGCCTTTCAATACTCAATCCAGCTTTAATTGACACAATTAAACTAAAATGACTCAGCTATATACGTCAATCAACAAAGCCTCAAGCCCTCAAACCCAAAACAATTGGAAAGGATACATGAATCCTCCATTACATAAAATTTATAATATCAAAAAATATTGAGATATATTATTTTAAATATAATGCTTTATGCAGTTGGTAACTACTTAAAAGTTTCACTACAAAATAGAATTAGTTGTCTAGGTTTAAGTTCAAATATCAGAAATCTTGATATCAAAACAGTCGACTGACAAGTAAATTATGAGTATGGAAAACACAACTACTTGACGGAAACAACTGCACTTAATATTATTACCATCAAAGGACCGTTTCAATATACAAAGATAAACCACCATGAATCTGTAGCTCAAGAATTTGCAGGTCCAATTAGTAAGTAAATCCCAGAAAAAGACGAGGCATAAATCATTTACAAGTGCAAGATACACAAAATTGAATCATATGTACTTGTTTGCCCATATGGTATTCAACAAAAACAAGAGAACCACATGGGCAAACTTCACTATATTTTCACATTGAAAAAGGAATACCGTCCACATCCAAGCTTAGATTAATATTCATTCCCCTCTTCCAACACAACCCTCATGATCTTTCGACAAATTAAACTAATAGGATATACAATTTACAACTAAAGGCGGAGCTCAACCAAGCTTTCGTTGAAGCATAAGAAAATAAATGAAGTCGCTGCATGATTAGAGGAGCAGAAGAAACACTCAAAGCTGCAACTATCCCGGGCCTCTATACGATGATCTTGAAGGAGGTCTATTCAAGTCTGATGCTGGAGCCGGTTGCTCAGATTCTTCCAGTATTTGTACCTCCTGGACAGAGATAGTTAAAAACTGAGATTTCACACACCAACAGAAAGTTTGGAAAAGATATAAAAGGCATATGAATGTTCAAAAGAAAAGGTTAAAATATCAAAAGCAGTTAGCTTACGCCATGGTTCATCTTCACACCGGTCATTGTTACAAGTCAATGCAAAAACCAGAACAGATTATCATTCTGAAAAAATGGAAATGTCAGTGTATATGCTTTATTGGTTTATTGCTCTCCCATCCTGAACTATTCCCATCCCTTTTCTTTTTTTTTTGGTTTTAAAGGCTACTTTATATTATAATCAAAAAGATGTTGCAGGGAGTTGCTGTTCGCGGGCAGTATTACAAAAAGTGTCCAAGCTAAAACTACTTGCACTATTGTGCTTAGCTACACTATGACTATTGAGATTACAACTACTAGGGGGGCGGGGTATGAGGAGGGTCTGTTTGGGACAGTGCTCGTTGATAGCATGTCCCGCAGATTACAAAAAACGGGTGATTGATCATATGATGCCTCATTTGCTAGTGAGGACATCCGATAAAAAATATTCCCATCCTTATCATTGTCTCATTCATGAATTAGATTCTTTCTTGATAAAAAATGAATAGAATAACAGAACAAACTCGTGTATCCCAAGTTTGTCTTTGAGGACTATATGAAACTGCACAGAGACCTCGTATTCCAGGCTAACGACTCCAGGACAGAACCAAAGAAGGAAACAGAAACCAGTGTCAACTGTTTCAAATCACATCAGACAATTTTAATGTAGTTTAACATCTGTAAACTATTTGTTTTGTCTGAATGGTTGATATTAGCCTATGAGTAATTCTGAAAGATACTGAATTGTTTTCTGTGATTGGTTTGTAATTTATAAACAATTTGATGTAGTCATGTCTGATACTGCTTTTTTACTTGATATATCAAGCACTTAGTGTTCTACCAACTGTGGTATGCTTGAATTTTTTTTTTTTAACCGTGGTTTCCGGGCATCACTTTGTGAACCCGACTAGCTTTACCTACCAGGTCCCGCTGTTTCAAGGCGGGTTCACCACGGAGAGTTCCACTGGGCCCTGGATGCGCGGCCGGTTTTTATTAATGCCTCCAGTGGCCCTGCGGGGGCTCGAACTGGCGTCCTTGGGGACTTTGTCCTCAAGGCCAGTACCAGTTGAGCTACCCCTCAGGGTTTGCTTGAATTTTTTTTTTGTAGCTAGTGGGAATTGAACGTGTGACCTTATGAAGGTTTTGAACCCCCTTCACCACTAAACTACACTTTTGGATTTTAATATTTGAAATATTTTTCTAATTTCCAGAATTTTGTGAAATCTATATATTAGGTAAAGCATCTTAATGCAGGACTCAAAAAAATTAGTCTGCACTGGTGTAAGCATCTTAATGCAGGACTCAAATTGTATAAGCAAATTAAGAAGATGGTATGCAGCACAGCAAACCTTCGTTGATGAAGTAGAATTAAAACATGAGAGTGTCTGTGACTTTAAATGCAAGCGATGTTGATGCTGAATCTGCATAAAGTGCTGCAGTCTCGAAGAAAAATTTATTCCATTATGCATATCATAAGAACTTTCATTCAGGTTGCCATCCTCGGGAAAATGTGATCCACCTTCCCCATGATTATTTTGAGAATAAGGACTCCCAGGTGAAGTTCGTCTTAATTGTTCTTCCTTAAAGGTGTATGAAGGCACAGTTTTCAACCTAGTACGAAGAATCTTAAATGCTGCACTTTGCTGCACGAAATTGACAAAAAAAATGTTTTAGATTAGACAAACAAAATCACATGCATATAAACCACGGGATGTCCAAGAGTAGCTCTGGATATTTAGCATGCAGCAGTAATCAGCATGCTCTCACAGCACACACCATGCCAGATAGTTAAGTAGGAATGACGATGACAACCAAAAAGAAAGGACATGTCTGCTATACATCTACAAGTGACTTTCATTAGTACTTCTCGAATTCAGATTGTGCTCAGATAGGAGAAAGAATCGGCATCATTACCTGGGGTAGCAGCATCAGTAGACCATACAACGCTTTTAACAACCATATGTATCTTCCAGGTTCAAGAAGCTGCAAGGAAATAACCATTAAGATGCTCCAAAAAAAGCTTTAAGAAAAAAGACAATTAACTTATACATGACATCACGAACAAGAACATGAGTTTGATCCAATTAACTCTAGCTTCTATATAACCAAATACAACTAAAAAAAGAGTTCCACCCGTTACAACATGAGTTTTCAACTCCAATTTGTTCTTTCTTTTTTCTTGTTCATTTACCAGGCAGGTAAATTTTTGCAAGTCTTTTGAACACTTTAAAAAGTACTTCTCGGAACCAAAAAATGTAATGCACTTAATCCTAAAGGATAACAGAAAAAAAATGTATTTTCTCTTTACCTCAATCTCAATTGCTCATCATCTATCACAAAATAATTTGCCAGAGCACCACTACTATGACTGTACCAAATAAAGGGAACAAACTCATGCATCTTGAAATGGGTAAAAGAGAAATAGGTTGTCAAGAAATGGACATTGGGTCTAACTCAACTCGAACAGCTAGCTCATGAAGAGAGGATTTTCCAAGACCATATAAGGAGACAACAACCCATTTCCTCAACCTATTTGGGACAATATAACAACCCCACTTCCTCCTCCCTGGCACACCCAAGCTTGGTTAACTTGAGCGTGATAACGTGACATAGGGACCCAACATTGGTACCAAGAACAAGAATGGGTCTAGTCAGAAAAGTAACTTGAAGTACTAACTACTTCTGGTGATAGGAGACAATAGAGAATTGGATGTGTTGCCTCGGAATGAGTAGGCAACCCTTAAGGAGAAGAGATCAGCCTTTGAAGATGCCCGGAAAAGCCTTCACGCGCCTGCACGTTAACCTGACGCACTTGCTGGAGCAAGACCTTCAGGTGGATCCACGAGCAATGGAGTCTGATGGAGCATTCGCTAGGGTTTGCTCATCAGAGGGTGACGAAACTTGTGGTGGCTTTAGAAATGTTCTACGTTTAGAAATGAATCCAATGTTCTACGTTTAGAACTCAATAAAAGGAGAAATACTTCAAAATACCTGCAGTCTGAGGTAAGCAAAGGTCGGGGTCTCCAGAAGGTGGATCAATTTGTCTAGTTGGACTAAGAACTTGACATTGATGTCTTCCTCGATCAAAGATTGGATAACAGAACTTGCATGCTGATATGCCTGTAATGCAATCCAAAAAAAGACATGGACCCACATTGATATAGTGCAATATAAAACTAGCAACGGCTTGATAGAGCCATGAGAAATCTTACCTGAACTAACAGGCAAAGGCTTATTATTGCCATGGGCGAATGGCACCATGATGCATACAAAGAAAGAAATAAGTCTTTCTCAGCAGCATTGATTAATGATTGTTTAAGAAGATTTCGGATGTGGGACAACTCGGATGAAGTAAGTAAAATCAAATTTAAGGCCTGAAACAAAAAAGAAGCACACACAGGTTATGGAAATTTACAGCATTAAAACATATATCAATTCTGAGACACACTGTCAAGCATAGTCAAAAAACTGAGCTGGACAGTTCTTTGATACAAATAATTATTACTCCCTCTGTTCTATTTTATTTGACAATCTTTTCTTTTTAGTTTGTTCCAAAAAAAAATGACACCTTTCTATATTTAGAAACACTTTTATTTTACCCATAATATCATGATTTTATAGCCTCATAAATACCAGGTTCACATAAAATGAAACGGAGGGAGTAATAGTTAAGTCAAACGAAGCCTAATATCTCTCTGTCATTGCATTATTTCAAAACATTTAAAGGGCATAGTCAGTCTCATGCGAAGTAATTAGAATAAAACCTGAACCATGATAGATGCAAACTCCAAATCTGATTCCCCTTCAAGTATTGTGGACAGTTCAAGATAAACTCTTTTAGCATCCAGAAGTACACATAGCCGACGAACTATTAAAGCTCCACGTCTGAAAGGAAATTAAAACGCTAAGATCGGATAGCATACAGCAAACATAGACACATTAAAAGTTGAACAAACAATACTTACTTCTCCAGGAGAGAGTAATCAAGCTGAAAGTTGTGAACTAGGAAAACAACAAGCTGGCGGAAGTATTGTGGATCTTCAGCTATGCATGCATGCACCTCAAGCACCAAAAACACTACCTGGCAGAAAATTACGAGAAAATTTTGATGGAATTGGTTTGAACGATGGGCAGGTCCATATAGAGATGATATGGTTGGCAAACTCGGTGGAAAAACTCTTCAGAATTTTTTCCATACACAAGAAAAAGACTCACTAGAATAGAAAATTTACCAATCTGGAAAAAAAAGGGGAACTAGTGTTTTAACCCCACCGACCAAAAAGGAGGAACAAAAGAAAAACTGAAACAGGATAGATGACAGTTTATTTCAATCTATAGCTTATTTGGTCATGTAAAGGTCTTTATACTTAAAGCTCAGAAATGCTCTTCATTGATTTTGATAAGTCAAAAATTTCCAGCAACATCAATCAGAAGTAACTGAAGTCAATTCCAAACATAACCATTTAAACACCCACGAACAAGTGGAAGATGACCATTCATCAAAATCTTTCTTTTTCTTTGAGAATAAAAGTTGAGTTAGGTAAGGAAAAAGGTCAAAAGAGAATCCTCTATCAAATAAGTAGCCTACTATGTTTAATCATGCTCATTTATTTCTGAGTCTATTTCGGAGTCCATATGAAGAATATTTAGAGTCATGAATGATTATACTTGCATTCATTCCCAGGATAGTCATGGAACGGAACACAGACACAACATCCAAATTTTACATAGTTTAAAAAGCCATAGTCCAGTTAGACCACTAGCAAGTGGTCTAGTTATCACGCAAAGAAGCAAACAGCTACGAATCCAGAATGTTCTAAAATTCCATTAAACATGGGTTTGAGGAAAATCAAGAAACTAGGATGACTACAATGGCAATAATCTCAAAGATCAAAAAAATGAGAAAAGAACAATTAGTTGGTGCTACATGGTAAGGAAAGGAAGTTGTACAGCTAAACTTTGCAGGGGAACTATGCCAGAGGAACCAAACCAGTGCCATAGCCCATATACACAAGTCAAAATAAAGACTCAAAAGCTAATAAATGGCCCATAGAATCCCTAAAGAAACACAGTCTGCTGCCACAAAAAGCTGAAAGACATGGATATATCTGCTGGTCCAATCAACAAAAGTGCAGCTATACATAATTGTTTCAAGCAGAACGACATTTGGACAATTAGGGTTAAATTAGTGAGACGTCAAATTTAAGTATAGTAGCGGAAAATACCTCGTCGGAGGGATCTGAGAGTGCCTTCAAAAGAGTGTCGAGGACATCATTTAGAAAAACTAAGACCTGTTCCCCCAAAAATAAATAGAAAAAATGAAAAAATGAGATGGTCAGTCATCCTTCCAAAGTTTAGAAACCAAATAAATGTGAATCACGGCAGCAAATATTGATTGACTGAATATACATGTTCTTCTCAAAATCTGAGTAATGAACTTAACCCATATTGGACATAATATATTACTTCTAAAAGCAGGACTAAATATGAAAATGATATTTCGAATTTGCAAAATTTACTCCAAATCCTTGAGGCAACAACTTTATGTGATAATAATATTCTAAGCAATGAGCACACCGGTATACCTCAAAATGTACATGTATATGAAATATTATCAGGCTACTAATGACAAGCTTTTACTTAAACAGAATAAGACATTAACAGATGAAAATATGATACAAAACAACCATATAGAGAATGTTGATCTGTGCGCAAGAAACTTAGTATAGGAGATACTGTGGCTCTGGAACAATTGCACCCCCACACCTACGTATTTGTGCTAGATAAAATAGATACATGTCATATCTAATGTTGAATAATATCCAACTTAAAGACTTGTAATCCTCTTACACTATAACTCTGACTATCTAACATGAAAGAACCTGATATCCCAAGTTCAAATCTCAGCTACAAGTTTCAAAGTAAGCACAATGTGCTCCAAACTTGGTGAGTAGGTCTATTTGGAACCTATGCTTGAGGGTTGTAGTAGCAAGTAGGCCCCCTTATGGATTATTCAAAGTGCACAAATTAATCTGAACCATTGTCATCTAGAAAAATTCTAACAAGAACTATAAAAAGCAAGGAACAGAGGCTTCTCCTCCTAAGCCATAGCACGGCCACTCCAATGTTACATAGGCAGATCCAGGATTTGAAATTTATGGGTTTGGAATGGTACTGAACTCATAGATCATGTGAATTACTGGCTTCAGAATTTAATATTTGTACATGTTTAGTAGATTTCTTAACTCATACACAGTTGTTTGAGCAAAAGTTACTGGGTTCGACTGAACCCGCATATTGCGCACTACCTACCGATTGATTCAATTTGCCTAAATAAACATGTTGTTACACAAAGGAATTGTAGGTTCAATGATGATGAGCGTTCTCTCGTAGAAATATCATGATATTATTCATTAAACAAGCATCTACAAAAACACGAACTAGCAAGGCTCCTAATAATCCTTTACCTATAGGGACCATTTGGTTCACGGGAATAGGTGGGTTATCCCATTATAAATTTTGGGATTAAATTTATCCCTGTTTGGTTGGAGGTATTAGCTAAAACCAACATTATGTTTGTACCAAAATCTTGGTATAACTTATTGCATATAGAAGGCAGGATTGGTTATCCAGGTTATAATCCTGGTTATAATCCTAAAGCTATAATCCGAATTTGAACCAAATGACCCCTTATTATGTAGTTCAGTATGCTCTTAGTACCTCTTCATCACACAACATAAACAAAACTTCACTGCCTATACATAGGTAAAATGGCCTAAGTAGTACACACTCAAACAAGTTTCAAATTACATAACCTTCAAGTTGGTGAGAGAACGTGGCAATCAAGCAAAACAATAAAGGACACCATGATCCAAGTGCTTATCTTTACCTCTGACCGATGTCTATTTAGCAGGGTTGACATCCACTGTAATGCTTCAATACGTGTTGCCTCCCGTTCATTTGACAACTGCCTGATAAACAGAATACATAAAGGTAACCATAAATTTTGAATTGCATGCATTATGCACACCGTTTTAGTCAACAACAGTGAATATCAACATCTCAAAACTTCTGTGAACTCATTAAATACCAGATTTCCCTATATAAGTAACTTCATACCTCCTAGCAATGGAGAGAATTGCTCCTACATCAAATCCCTCAGCTGGGTCGGCCTTGATTCCTCGAAGTTCTTCATTCGTTTCACGTGCAACCTAAAGGCCAGAACAACAGAAGATAAAAGTGAAAAACAAGGAACACAAAGAAGCAAGAACAATGAAGAGAAGGTGGGACTAGAAGGCGATAACTTCAAGTACCAAAATAAAAGAGGCTTCCACTTACGACTCTTATTTTCTCTTCTTTATCAGATATACAAGGCAAAATTGCACCCAGAATGTCAGCATAATAAGGGACAAGTTGGTCTCCACCCAGTTTCACAAACTCACTTATCTGCAGAGCAAATTGTCTGGTTAAATTGATTGACAAAATAAACCAATTTAGATTAGTTAACACCAATGAACCCCAAGCCAGGGCAGATAGAATTCCCGTCAATAGACGGCGAAGCATTCAATTACATGATGCACAAGCAATTACGGATGTCAAGGTCCTTACCCAAGTTACAGCAGTCAGCCGCGTAAATTCATCCTGTGAACCTGATCTTTGAACCAGTATCTCAGCCATACGACCATAATCTACAGACTTCAAGATCAGCATTGTTCAAGTTAGAAGAGTTACAAAAAAGATTTCCTTTCAACAAATTATATTTGTTTAATTTCTTATTTTTGTTTCTGATTTTTTAGGGGAAAAAATATAATTTGGAAAGGATTGGCAAAAATAAAACCGGAGGAAAAAGATACCTATATTGCATACAGATAGAGATCCATTACACAAGTACTAAAAAGAAACTAATACAGCGAGCCATATCTGAAACTAGACATACCAATACCCACATATCTCTTCACTTAACACCTCAACAATGCTGTTAGGAGAAGGAAAATCACAAGTTATGATTTTCTTTTTTCAGGAATCTCACCACTCCGTCATTAGAAAGCTTAACATACCATGCATGGAAGAAACCTTACTTGAGAGTTCTTAATCTCTTGTAGAAACTCTGAAAGTGCAGAATCAGCTTGTTGCCGTATTTCATGGCTGGAATCACTCAACATATTAAACAATCCTGCAGTTTATCATGTCAAATAAGACAACATGCGGAAACAGAACATTCAATAGCACATCTAGAACTTTTGAGCTCAAAACACTACCACTTACCATCAAGAAAATCAGGAAGAAAACCGAGCATATCAATATCTGGTACACTGTCTAGAACCGTGATCCAACCAACGAGAAACTGGCGGACATAAGGGTTGAGGACATTCATTCTCTCTCTCAATAATGGAATAAATTCTTCAATGCTGAGTAAGAAACATTATGTACCATCAAATCTATTAAATAATACTTCATCAAACTGACAACTCAAATTGAGCCCAAGTATGAAGATATCGCTAGTAGAAAACACACCTAAATTGATCGCTCTCCGTGACAATGTCCTGCATCCCAAAAAAAGTTGCAAAACAATGTTACCATTCAAGATTGATCAATCAAAATATCATACTTGCTAAAAAGCTTTTACCAAAACAACTATTTGCCAAAAAGGAGAAGGATACTCTCATATCACCAACATCCAGGGCTCCACCAAAATGTATTTGTGGATGACGAGAACATAAAAAAGAAGGGGAAAAATAGAGAAAGAGAGATCTTCTAACAGTAACAGAATACCAGCAATAACCCCTCCTGATAACAACAAATACTCTGACTGAATACCAGCAATAACCCCCCCTCCTGATAACCACAAATACTCTGACTTTGTCTTTAGACCCC
>MU708954.1:5192-39372 GCA_026770625.1 Nicotiana glauca | reverse complement strand
CCCCCCCCCCGGCCGCAAGAATCAAAACTTTCTATTCTCCTCTTTATTGTAGTTCACTTAACAAGTCAATTTCATTATCTTTCTAAACAATATTCCATTACTCCTTCCTTCTACGATCAGTACCATAAAATTTAGAAGCGAAATAAAACATTTAAGAGTGCAAGAACGCTTGTTTTACCTTCACAAGCCTATCTAAAAGATGAGCAGCACTCTGCACATTGGCATCTGAATCGGCTGAAAGCTTACATAAAGCATCAAAAATCTGATTGAAGAACACAATGAAATCTCCTCGCACAACCTACAGAAATCACATGGGTAAAGTCCAAAAACCAAGATAAAAAGCAAAATCTTTTTTTTTTTGGAGATGGTAACGTAAGATAAAAAGAAAAATCTTAGCACAAGCTCTTTTATAAGGCTCACCTTTGCAATGTTATAGAGAGCTTCACATGCATAATATCGAACTCTGCTATCTTGATCCGAGAAAGAATTCAACACTGATGGCACAATTTGCTGGAACATCGCATCCGGAGGGTAAGTAAATTGAATAAAGAGAAAAGTAGACTACTCAACATTATAGCCCAAAAATACAATCATTAAACTCCCAAAGCAATACATATAGAAACACCTGTATGTCAATGAAGTAGCCATTGTAGCAAAAACCAATTTGGAAGCATGCATCAGATAAATGATAAAATTACATTGTGAAAATGTTCGTTCCTTCTTTTGTTCGCAGCAAACAATTGGAGTTTCATCAACAAGGGCCAGCGCAGCTGAACCTCAAGTTTTTCTCTTTTCAGGTAAAGGAATAGCTTACCTATTTACCCAGGACAAAAAGGCTTAACTCTCTTATCTCACACACACACCTCTCTCCATTGTCGCAAACACTTACAGCTTACCTCTCTTTCATGAATTCATACTTGCAGAAAATAAATATATAGCGGAGAAAAATGTAAAATTCTGTCTGTTTTGTATTTCACACTGTACACTCTTGGTACCGTTTATTTTAAATAAAATTTTACTTTACTGATCAAAGAGAAAATGAGAGATGGTTATAATGAACAATAGGGTAAGTGGTTTAGGTGTAAGAATCTAGAAGCACACAATCAAAGCTTGATGACCAAATGGTTATGGAGATTTATCAATGATGACACAACTCTATGGAGAAGTATAGTGCAGCAGAAATATGGGGAATCTAGCAAAGGTGTGCAAAGAGAGTTCACTACTCCAGTGGTGTGGCGTTTAATTACAATAGGAAGCTTTGCCAGATTTTGAAACAAAAATTGTAGCTAGAAGTTGGAGATGGTAGGAAGATAATTTTTGGCAAGATTCATGTCTAGACCACTCCCCTTCTTGTCTATGTATCCACTGTAAGCCTCTCCTTGTTTGACCAGACCTATCTTAGTGCATGGCTTTTGGATCATTCATGAAACTTTTTGCTTATTAATCAAGGGAAAAGAAGTCATGCTCAAAACAGAGTATTTGAATTGCACGAATAGAAAAAAGGTTATCTATCTATTTTTGAATGGATGTAGCACTTTTTTATAGGTCTCTCAAACTTATATGGTGTATCCACATCCCATAATAATTTTTCTCTTTAACTAATACAGTAAATTTTTCATAGAGCTCATTAAGAAAAATATGAATATTCTCTAGAAATAACAGTGCGCTCATCAGATATAGACAAAGGGACCAAGACCATCAAACTTTCCGATTGCTAAATCATGCACTCAAAACTTATAGTCATTCTCTCACATTTGCACAAAATTAAGGAAGTTTTCAGATTTCATCATTCTACCTCAAGGTGCTGTGCTGCTTCTGAAGTCAAACCAACTGTCGCGGCAGCCAATCCGATCAACCCTCCCTAAACACAAAATCGAACACGGAAGACAAATGACCAACTCACTTTACAAACTAAATGAAGACAAGTTAGACAAGTGCCTCTGATATGACGGGAAATCCTTTCCGTAGAAAATGTTTTATTTTCAGCAAATCATTTTTTGGATCATTTGACAGTGATTTGATTCGAACAAGAGCATGATTGTGTACATAATGGCATGAGTCGGAGTAGTCCTGGTTTTAACAACAATATCCAATTTTTGCTTTAAAAAGTGCTGGAATAAGAGTTGAGCCATTTGTAAAAAATGACTTACACCCATGCAATAAAAGTCATTTTCTTCCTTTTGGCAGATAATATGCTCCAAATCATTTTCCACACTTTAAAGTAACCAAACAATGGAAAATCATTTAATCTAGAAAAATAATCTCCAGGAAAAACATTTTTTGCATCATACCAAACAAATTAAGAATAAAACTCAGACTCACTTTCCGGTTGTTAGCTTGAGGCGAGTAGGTATATTCTTGTGTCAACAAATTGATTACCGCTGTGATCTTGTCATGATCACCCGCTACAGCCAATTGCTTAACAATTCCTTCCAACTACACATAAATGCCAAAAGAACAACAAAATCTTGAACAACCAAACAATATCAATATTCGAAATACAAGGACACAATACAGTAACATCAACTATGCATGAATTTAAAACAAGTTAAGTAGGCCATATCAATTCTCAATATTCCAAACACAGAAGAACATAGGATTTACAAGTTATACACACTAACAGTGTAATGAACATTTTTTACACCTTCATTCTAATTTAACCTATTATAGCAGGTTAATTTTCATCTGTTCTAGGTGACCAATCAATGCTACTCCCTCTATCCCAATTTACTGTGATATTTACTGTTTGGAAAAGAAATTCACATTTTTATATTTAGAAATAAATTAACTTTAAACTTTCTAATGAGATGATTATAGCCAAAAAGTATACCTCCAAAGCAGCATTCTTGCGCTTCTCATAGAGCTTATCAGAAAGGTTACGAAGAACAGCTGAAGGAATCACATAAAGGGCTTCCATGGCACCAAAAATTCCCTAACAACTCAAACCCAAAACCCTTTTTTTTTTCTCTTTAGCAATTTATATGTAGTACAAAACAATACTCATATTATATATATAAGGTAAATATGGAGAAGAAAAAAGGAAAGAGAATATACACTAATCCATCTTTAAAACCCGAAATTTGAAGAGTTTTATTTTGTCTTTTCTTTTTTTTTTTCTTTTGAAATAATGTTGTTGGGGTAATAAAGTCTAAGCAGTTCATAAACAAGAAATTTTCTTTTCTGTTTTTCTCATAGGTCAATTGGAGTGATTACTCTAAAAAAAACAAAAAATAAGTACAGAGATTATTTTTTTTTTTTCTCTGAAAATCATATTCATGTGTTCCAACTTCCACCTACACTTATTTTTCTTGCTCAAACTAACGTGAAAGTCTAATAAAGCAACTCATGTATTAAGCTCCTGCTATGCGCAAAATTTAAAAAATGATCCTGAAAGTCCTTCAATTTAACTACCAAAAAAATAGTCCTTAGATCCATTGAAATATATTAAAGTGTTAGTACTAATTTTTACTCTTTTAATAGGTCACTCGTTCCCCACTTAAACTTTTATGTTTAAAGATTGGAATTAATTTTTTTGTATTTGAGATACTTTTTGCTTTTAAAATTCTAGCAGGTAGAGGATTAAGTGATACCTTACTAGTAGATTGATCATTTACATCTTTTATGCAAAGTAAGATTTTTGTTTCCTTTTTCCTTAAATTTCCAGCGAAATTAAGGGAAAAAATTAATGAACGTACCCATAGATAGTTTGGTATATATATTTTATCCCTCTAAATCTTACTTTTATAAAATAGATCAAGTCATAAAAATCTTTGAACTTGTTAGACACATATAATACAAAGTGTGTCATCATTTTATAGATATTATTGGAAAATATATCTACAAAACTTGAAAACACAATAAATAATAATATTATGCTGATATAGCGAACAATTGCTTATGGATAAGGTAATACAAAAATACAGTTAGTTGTCAATTATAATATTGTTTACCCTTAATGACGAGTATTTTACTGGTAAGAATATTATATAGTACAAGAATGGCATAGAAACAGTAATTTTATTGGCCAAATTATGTATGAAAAATCAAATACAAGTATATTATTTTAATTGGTAGGTCCCGTGTATAAAGACTCTTTGCACTTTCTGGACGCTTTTTCTACTTTTGTGTTTCTTGGTAGGTTGAGAATGACATGTATCTACCTTATCTTGTGTTTTTTCCTTCTGATCTCCTTTTTTCCTAATAGAAGAATTATTTGTCAAAAACATTAATATTTCTTCTCATCAAAGTATTTTCTTTTTTTCCCCTTTTATTTACGTGATGAAAGAATTTTTACAATTATATGCCGGATATAAAAGATTATTAATGGGATCCATTTGATGGGCGACCTTTTGTAAAAATATCATGCTATAGCCAGTTTTCACACTGGTCAATGAAAAATAGCCACCGTTTACCAACAATGAAAAATAGCCACTATTTTGCTGCAACAGGGACCGGTCCAGTATAATATACCGGAGTTCTGGTGCATTTGTGTACGAACTCCAGTATATTATGACCGATATACTTTGCTAACTCCTGTAAAATTTGCGGGAGACTGGAGCACCAGTGCTCCAAACTCCAGTATATTATACTGGACAATTATACTTGCTGGAACTCCCGTAAAATTTGCGGGAGTTCCAGCATAATTATGCTTTAACTCCCGTAAAATTTGCGGGAGTTCCAGCATAGTTATCCTGGAACTCCCGTAAAATTTACGGGAGTTCAAGCATACTTATGCTGGAACTCCCGTAAAATTTGCGGGCGTATTTTCCGGATTTTGAACAGTATTTTCGCTCAGATTTAAAGTGGCTAAATTTCAATGACTTTTGAAACTTGGCTATTTTTCAACGACCAGTGGTAAATCTGGCTATTTTTAAATTTCTCCCCGACCTTTTCGATGAAGAAATTACTAGGGCATTTGCATCTATACCCGTTTTTTGTGCCACATTTTAACCTGTGCCCGCTTTACAAAAAAAATTGCAAGCATACCCGCTTTTTCACATAACTTCAGCACACGGGGCTGAAGTAGCAAAGGCAATTACACAAAACTTCAACATTTTAGTAGTCGGGCCTGAAGTTCAGCTCTAGAGCTGAAGTTTTATTTTACAAGTTTTTGTTTAGTAACCGGGAAACTTCAGCTCTAGAGCTAAAGTTTTCCAGTTATAAAATAAAAACTTCAGCTTTAGAGCTGAAGTCTTTGTTTAGTAACCCGGAAACTTCAGCTCTAGAGCTGAAGCTTTCAAGTTATAAAATAAAAACTTTAGCTCTAGAGCTGAAGTTTTCCAGTTATAAAATAAGAACTTCAGCTCTAGAGCTGAAGTTTTTGTTTAGTAACCCGGAAACTTCAGCTCTGGAGCTAAAGTTTTCAAGTTATAAAATAAAAACTTTAGCTAGAGCTGAAGTTTCCTAATTATAAAATAAAAACTTCAGCTCTAGAGCTGAAGTTTTTGTTTAGTAACCCGGAAACTTCAGCTCTAGAGCTGAAGTTTCTCAGTTATAAAGGGAAGCTAAAGTTTTTTAAAAAGTGGGTACGGATGCAAATAAAAAGACAAAGCGGCTACAGGTTAAAAAGGGACACCCAAATAGGGCGCCCCGTGCAATTTTTACGAAATTACTCTCATTGTCAGTTGGCCCAATATTCTAATAAAATTTAGCCTATATTTTTCCTTCTTACCCGGTATAGCCCAGTTTCTATAATGTTGAAAAATTACTTTCACCGATAAGCCACATCACTGTTTCCACTCTTTTTTTTTTTATGCGGAGGAATTTTTTCCATTCCCAAATCAGTTTTCTCTTTCAAATTCTATCCCCACCCCTCTTTCTCTTTCATTTTCAATTCGCTCTTGCTCTTTATCTCTCTCTCAAAATAATCGAGTTCTTCTTCAGATTTCCTTGCTTCGTCCATCTGTATTTTCCTCTTCCACAAAATAACAATATTGAACAATCCACACCGGATCTATCTTTTGTAGTCTTTTTCTTTTCGATTCAATGCTAGCCGAAGCCGATCGACTTTCACATTAGGATATCATTTTATTCTCGTTCGAAGAAAAAGAAAATATTGAGTGGTTATTTCTTTTAATTCGTGTCTCTTATTCTAAGTTATGAAATCTCCTCTCCTTTTTTTGGTAATTTTTCCTCCTTCTTCTTCTTCCTCTCACTTCTAATGACTTCCGAAGGGAGGAAGAATGATGTATATGTTATATATAACTATATACTTTGTATAATCATGTATAACCATGTATATTTATGTGTATTCTCATAGTTATACAGAATTATACATGATTATATACAAGTATACAAGATTATACATAGTTATAACCATGTATATTTGTGTGTATTATCATAGTTATACAGAATTATACATGATTATACACAAGTATACAATATTATACATAATTATACAACATAGATAATTGTAAAAAAAAAATTACCTTCAAATAGTGTGTATTATTATATATTCATGTATAATTAACGTATGACTATGTATAATATGTATATAAGGTGTTTAATAATGTAATTTTTTTATTTTTTTCAGTGAAATAAGAATTTCCCTTACAAAACTTTGAATTTTGCAAAAAAAAATTATAGACTTTAAGGATGAATATATTTTTTACTTCAACTTCCTAATATTGCGAATTTTATGAAATACTATACATAGGGAAATAAAAAATAAATAAGAATAAAAATAAAAACGGGAAAAGATAAAAATAAAAGAAAAAAAGCGAAATCTGATTTAGGCGTGATTATGGGTGTAGTTGACGAAGTTCGACGAAATTTGCGAGTTTGACTTGTTTTCATAAAATTGATTAATGTTTGTGGGCTACCGGATAAAAACCGTATTTGTAGGTTAGGCGGGTGAAAAGTGCTTTCTCCAAGTGTATTTTCATGTAAATTTCCCTTTTTTAATCCTTCTCTGGGATTTTTCATTTGATCTTTTATTGATTCGAACTCATAATATTAGGATTTGAATATGGAAGTTGTATCACATATGAGCAACTCTCTCTTATCTTTTGATGTATCACTTTATCATCCATGATCCACCAAAAGAAACTCTTTAATATAAAGTAATTTACCTTTTTATTCATATAATTCCCTTTCCTAGATCGTAGAGCCAACAATCCTTTTGTTTTCTGTATTCTTAGTGTAATGACCCGACCAGTTGTTTTGAGATCTAACACATCGTTCAGCGATTTGGGGACATGAGCAGCATCCCTTCAGGTATTATGACTTGTACGCGTGGTCGAAATTGAAATTCAAGGAAGTTTTGGAGTTGATTTGGAAAGAGAATTCTCATTTCGGAAGCTTTAAGCTGGAAGAATCTAACTAAGGGTTGATTTTGAGTAAACGACCTTGGAATCACGATTTGAAGATTCCAACAGATTCGTAAGATGATTTTGGACTTGGACTTATGTCTGGATCAGGTTTTAGATGACCTGGGAGTATTTCGGCGCCTATTGTGGAAGTTAGCATTTCGGAAGAATTTCATAAATTTGGGTTGAAATGTATTTCAATGTAATCGATTCCCGTTGGGGATTCCGAGCCTGGGAATAGCTCTGTATGGTGACTCTGGTATTGGGAGCGTGTCCGGAAGTGAATTTAGAGGTCCGTAGGTCATTTTGGAGTCGTTTGGCGAAAGTTAGAGTTTGAAGATTTTTTGAGAAGTTTGACCGGAAGTGGACTTTTGATATCGGGGTCGGATTTTGATTTTAGAAGTTAGAGTATCTCCGTAATGTCGAATGTGACTTGTGCGCAAAATTAAGGTTAATCGAACGTGATTTTATAGGTTTCGGCATTGAATATAAAAGTTTAAAGTTCTAAAGTTCATTAATCTTGAATTGGAGTGTGATTCGTGATTTTATCGTTGATTGATGTGATTTGAGGCCTCGAGCAAGTTCGTGTCATATTTTGGGACGTGTTGGTATAATTAGTTGAGGTCCCGAGGGCCTGGGGTGAATTTCGGAAGGTTAACGGATCGATTATTGGACTTAAGAATTTCTGAAGCTTAATGTTTCTGGTGTAATCGCACCTGCGTGACTTTGGCCGGAAGTGCGAGACCACAGGTGCAGCGTGTTGGTCGCAGAAGCATAAATGAACTGGAGTTGGGGGGTCGCAAGAGTGGACATTTGGGCATACATGCAAGCGCACAGGTGCGAAGTCGAAGGCCGCAGAAGAGAAAAAGGGCGCAGGTGCGAAGAAGACACCGCATAAGCGACTACTATTCCGTATGTGCGGAAGTGTCGTTGGGCAGAAGGGTTTTCATATACAGGGATTTGGCCCATTTTTCTCCCAATTTCATTTGGTTTGGGCGATTTTGGAGATCTTCAGGGGGAGATTTTCATCAAGCAATTCAAGGTAAGTGATTCTCACTTATTATAAGTTAAATACATGGTTTGTATAATGATTTAAACATGGAAATGAGTAGAAATTGTGGGGGTTTTGGTAGAAAACTTATTATTTGGTATTTTGGATTTTTGACCACGAATTTGCGCATGGAATTGAGAATAAATTATATATTTGAGTTCGTGAGATTATGGGTAACGTTTATCTTCGAAAATTTTTTGAATCCGGGAACGTGGGGCCAAGGGTAATTTTTATCGACTTTTCAAGTGGAGTTGAGAATTATTGTAAATAGGATTTTAACGAGTATTTGAGTATATATTTATGGGTTTGCATAATTATTGATTAGTTTTGGAACATTGGGCATCAGTTTGAATTGTTAGAAAGGCTTGGGAGCCGGCTATGGAACTTCAGAGCGAGGTAAGTCTCCTTTCTAAGCTTGTAAGAGGGAATTAACCCCGTAAGTAATCTAAATAATACCTGCTCCTATTTGTGGGGGCTACGTACGCACAAGGTGACGATAATCCGTACGTAGCTACTAATTATGCCTATTTCCGGGTAGTTCAAGGCTAACACCATTGCCGATATCATCATTTGATCCTGTTAATTACTTGCCTTGAAGGAATTTAGATGGAGTATGCTTATTAAATGCCTTGAAAAGTGTTGAAATTGAGGATTTCTGGACTTGAAAGTTTCATTTGGATTTCCTATGTTGAAAATAATTAAAGAATATTATAAAAAATAATTATTTGAGAAATTCTATATGTAACTGCATCGCAATTATATTCCGCGAGCGGGGTAAATTTTCACTACTCCTATTGGATCGGGCCGTTTGTCTCGGCAGAATTTTTTTATTTCACTCTTATAGGATCGAGTCATTCGCCTCGGCAAGATTTATGTACCACACTCTCATGGGAGTGGGTCGTTCGCCTCGGCAGATTAATAGATGCATCTATGGTTCATGTCGTTCGACCGTCGGCAGTACACAGTTTAATTATTATGTTGGATCGGATCGTACGCCTCGGTATTTCCTATATCATGTCCTTATGGAATCGTGCGTAATGTTCTGCAAAGCAGCCAGTGTATTCGTGAGTTATCCGGGTTTGAATTTATGATAATCTACTTGATGAGGTCCACTACACCCTTATGTGTGCTCCGATTAAGGAAGGAATTTCTAATGGGAAGCTTGAGTTCATTGTAAAGAGGAGAACTTTGTATCATGTACCTTTATGTTTATTTAATCCATTTATATACTCTGTCCCACATTTATTTACCTATTTACTGTACCTGATATTATTGGACCACTAGTAAGTGTCGGAGTCGACCTCTCGTCACTACTTCTTCGAGGTTAGACTTGATACTTATTGGGTATGCATTGTTTTCGTACTCATACTACACTTGGTGTACATTTTGTTGTACAAACATATACACATATAGTGACCTCGTTGGCACTGCAGCGTGGTTGATACGGGGACTTAGGTGAGCTACATCTTATGTATGATCCACAGCTAGCAGAATCTCCTTCAGAGTATTTATATTTTTTCTTCCCTGTTCAAATTTGTATTCCGGACGGATGATGTATTTTACTTTATTTTTCCTAGTTGATGCTCATGCACTTGTGACACAGGTTCTGTGATGATTATGAGATTATTCTTAAATTTGCTAAAAACACTATTATTTACTCTGTGAAGTTCATCATTTATTAGTTAATTGAAGCAAATTATGATTTCAAAGATACTAAAATGAGAATTAAGTTAACTATTTGGTGTTAACTTGCCTGACAGTGGTGTCCGGCGCCATCACGACCTTTAACGGACTTTGGGTCGTGATAATATGGTATCAGAGCACTAGATTCATTTAGGTCTCACGAGTCATAAGTGAGTCTAGTAGAGTCTTGCGGATCAGTACGGAGATGTCTGTACTTATCTTCGAGAGGCTACAAGGCTGTTAGGATCACTTCCTTTCTTGATTTCTTATCGTGTGATTTGATTCCCTTGAGGCTTATGCATTTGTTCCTTTCTTGTTCAATCTTATGCGATGCGAAGCGCTTGTTATAAATCAGGAATTAAGGAATTATAATGGTACTACAGATGTGGTGCAGGATGTTTCTTCCTGCATACTTGACTGGGCTATTGTCGTCGCTTTGCGGAAGGCCATTTTGTTTCAGCTCACTATCAGTATTACCTAAGGCTTTGAGATTTGGCATTGATTGTTATGACGATCTATGTGTTGCTATCACACAGTATTTGTGTGATGGTAGGGTGCTTGCCTACGCGTCGAAGCAGTGAATAATTTGAAAGAAGGTTCACTCGGTGCATGATTCAGAGATTTAGTATTCTATTTCCAACAAAGGAAAAGCAATTGGCCTACGAATGCTCATATTTGGGTTGATGGAGTAACGAGACTTGGTATTCTTGAGTGTGGTAGAATTTTTATCAGTAGTGTGGTATAGTCGCCCTTGATTGGATGTGTTGAGTTCAATGGTGTTGTGGTCTTCATCAATTTGCCTTCGGGGCAGGGTAGGACGAGATGGTGCTGAAGAAGCGGTTGTCAAAGATAGATTTGAATTAAGGCAACAACTGGGCAACAAAGGATGGGGAAGGGCATGTGGGAAGTGTAATGCGGTGGTTAAATTTCTAGAAGGCCGGGTGTAGGAATGCAGAAGTCGACTAGTTGCTTAAAAGAGAGGGTTTGAACAAAATGGAAAAGTGGCAAAGAAGCATATGGGTTCAGTGGTAGGATAACTACATGCCTTGAGAAAAGTTTAGAGTGATTTTAGATTCATGGTGGACAGTGACTAGGTCTACGAACTTATATTTGGAAAATTGGCTATTATACGGCGGGAGATCGGATACGACAGAAATGAGTTGTTGGATACGAAGAAGGATACAACACGACTTGATTGGAATGTATTGTCACACCTTTAGTCGATGTCCATGCGGAGTAAACAGACTTGTACAACTGGTGGATGAGCACGGGCTCAGGATGGGTTAACGATTTCGTAGTAAGTGTACCTAGTGCAGCGACGTTGGAAGATGTTGACATGTAATTTCCACATGTGGGTTACCTCCAGTGAGTAGGTTAGCGGTCTCATGGTGTTGACAAATCTTTTACGAAGAATTCTACCTACTATCCAGTAAGAGGTCAGATGTGTAAATGTGGCTAGTAATTCAGAGTGTTCATGAAAGGTTTAATAGAAGGATTTCAAGAAATTTGACGGGTTGATTGCGCAAGATCGGGTCAACGATGAAGAAAGAATCTTGTTGGGTTCCAGAGTTATGCAATAGTAGCTTCAAGCTAAGTGGGAGAGCCCCACCGAATACGGATTGATTGTGTGGTTGTCTACTTGTGAGGTTTCTGGTTATTGGCATATTGGTGGGTTATTACGAATAAGGAAAGAGAGCATTAGTGGTGATTTGAGCAAAGAATTTGAGGAATGTTTGCTATAATTGGCCTTATTAATTCATGTTCATGCTTCAGGAAGACTCAGGATTTATGCTTTGTATAAAGGTGATGTACGAGAAAGGTTATTCAGTTAGGTGTTTCTTTGAGAGGGTGTTCATGTGCTAACGGAGCCTTGGAGTTGATTATATTCGGGAACAATTCAGAGTGGGTGACTCTCAACAACGGTCCTAGTGGATTCAAAGGTTAAAGTATGGTGCCTACGGATTTTGATTCCATTGTAAGATTGAGTATCGAGCTTTTGCAGCGGGTTATGATAAAGGAGCTTGGATCGTTCTATGTTATCTACTGTCCGCGGGGTAGTATGAGAGGAATAGGAGCAAATGACTGATTCATAGAGAAATTATCAGAATAGGTGTACCAGTTGAAGACGCGAATATGCGCACAAGGAGGGCATGAGATGGTTCGTGGGTTTTGGAGATAATGTGGTCTCGTGAAACAGGGTCACTCAGGATGAGTGTGGATTGAGTTCATTGTGTATTGAATGAAGTTATCATTATTCCTAAGGCAAGTCTAAGGTAAATTTGAATAAGTCAGATCGGTTAACAATGGTTGAATTGGCATGATGGCGGCAATGATCAGTTCCTTCAGTGTGTTAAACCATGCATGTGATTTGTGATGGTACGTGCGAGGCCTGACGGCCGCAGTAATTGATTTTATTTAGAGGAATTTAAGTAGTATGGACTATTATGTGTAGATGGATTCGGGGAGAGTTATGGTGGTTTAGACCACCACCTGCGGATTTTATTTTCTACGGTTATGGGAATTCAGTCACGTATTGCAATGGTTCTCCTGAAATGAGTTAAGTGAATGGTTCCCATATGAAGAAGTGTGTACCCTATTAGTGGTTCAGGAGTTATGAGGTAATTCTTTTACATTTGCGTATTGGCGTGGTAAGGCACAATGAGCAGTGTAATAATTGGAAGTTGAGGATCAAGGTTGCCGTTTGGTATTGGAAAGAATATCACAAGCTCGGATGAACAAGAGAGGACTCAGATGGTTAGAGTCAGCTGGTATTGTCTTTGACATCACCTGAGATTGATGACTTGTGTGAGAGGCTTTGCATACTGATTGCAGATTCTTGAATTGCTTAAAACATTAGTGTGGCTGGTGGTATGGATGTGCAGACTCGTTTTCTGGTGCAGAAGGTCGTAGAAGCGTGTCCCACGGTAAGATTGTACAAGTGTGACATGTAGTCCCTTGATTGATTGAAGATTTAAAACCAAGTGTGGAGATTTTTGGTACTATCGCTAATATGAGAATTTATGCCTGAAGGTCGCTCGGTTCATTTGATTATGGACAGGGGAAGTGACTTCGGGATTTGACGGCTGTTCTTACGTGTCAGGGGTTATTGTGGATCCTTGAAAGGTTATTATCCCAATGCGGTACGATCGGAATCGTCTTGAGGTTAATGGATGGATCAAAAATATGAATGTTGGCTCTATATCAGGTTAGATGTGTTCATTTTAGCATAACGCTCCTTATGGAGGAGTATTCGAACATTGGATGTTATTTCATCATCGTCTATTTTGTGTAATACTATATTATGTCGTGTGGGTTGTGGAATAGCTTGATTAATTGCATAAGTGTTGAGGTTTCGTGTAGCGATGGTGTTACGTGATCAGGATGGCTCTTGAGATGCAGATCATATATCGCACCTTAGTCGTGCTTGAGTTTTGTAGCATATGGCGTTTTCAGTCTCCCTAGGGTTTGTATTATGCACTTTGCATGCTAGTGGTTGATATTCAGTATTTCACAGGTATGATAATTGTATCTCGATAAGTATTTCCTTTATACATTATTATATGTAGATCGGGTGGCACACCGCCATGGGTTGGATCGGGTTGCACGCTGCAATAGTGTGATGTTGAGTACAGTCCCCTATATTTATTTTTGTGTGCCCTATTTCCCATTTCCTAAGGAAGGTTTATAGCACCTGTTCGGTTGTCTAAATTAGTTATGTGGGTTGAGTAGTTCTTTCCAGAGTTCGTTTCTTTATGTATCACCTTCGAGTTTGTAGCTTGTTGGCACATTGTGACATCACATGAGGTTTTTGGCAATGTTTGAGGTGGCTTATTGCCTGAGCAACTTACTGGGTGAGATGAGATTATTGGACCTGGGATCAGAGTGATCGGATTTATATGGAGTATATTAAAGAGCAATTATTGTTGCATGGTTCAAAATGAGGTAATGGTTCTTGTTAGGAGAGTAAACTCAATGATTTGTTGACTCGACAGCTGTTGATATCCAATTTTTCCCTATATATTTTATATACTCAAAATATGCTCAAAATAGCATGCACCTGCATATATAAGCATGCCCAAGAGTTTTGGTATTTTTCCCTTATTTTTTAAAGATTTTAAAATCAATTTGTTGTCTATTTTGATGGTACAAAATTCAATAATTATTTCCAGACTATCATTTTTGGTGAATAATTTATTTTTATTCTCATATTTACACTATGATATAATTAGGGTGATTTTTGCATATTTTTATAAAATTTATTTGGTATTTTAAAGCTAAATCGCTATAATTGTAATTATAGCCTATTTTTTGATTAAATATATTTTACAATTATAAAATTGCTTCCAGTATTTTTAAATTAACATTTATATATTATTAATCAATTTAGTGCTTTTAATTGGTTTTGAAAGTTATTTTAACTATTTTTATTAAATTATAAGGGGAAAATTGGCTATTTAACGTATAACCCATTTACATTCCAATTATAGCCACATTAAAGCCCCAATTTACACCCAATTTCAACCGGCCCATTTTCAAAACCAACCTAATCCATAACCCAATTAAATACCCAACCGGACCCCCCCCTTAATCACAGCCGTCGATCTAGAAGATCAACGGCTCAGATTAACCCTTTCCTTTTTTAATTCACAGACTATCCCCAACCCTAATTCATTTCCACCCTTCAGCTGCCCTTGAATCCCCAAACTCTCTCAAGTGTCTCCGGAACCCTAGCCTCCCCCTATCTTGTTCCGCCGTGTTTTCACCAGAGTCCATGGCTTCTCAGGCCATGGACAGCCTATACTTACCTCATATGGCTCCTGCATGCCTGTTGTTCAAAGGTTCGAGGCCAGACCTCGAGGGTCTTCACCCAGACTTTCACCAATTCCGGCCTTGCTCCAGTGGCTCTTGGTCTTTTGAGCCTGATTATGACATTATCCGACTTAGATCGGATATTTTCGAAGCCTTTCTCGTCTCTAGGGTTCATCTGAAACCCTAACTATCGAGGTTCTCTCTGATTATTTTTAGATTTGTTACATGTTTGCACTATTGCTTAAGTTTCTTAAACGTTTTCGCCGCTTTTCTTTTAAGAGTCACTTCTTTTCGATTAGGGTTTCTGGAAGGTTCTTAAAATTTTTCTGACTCTTCTTCTTATCCTTTTCTTGGGGTGAATCGATCCATGCTATGTTCTTATTTGCTCTTTTGTGACTCGCATATTTTCTTCGTGTGCTCTTATATTTGCTATATTATGAAGTTTTCTGTTGTGCTCTGTTTTGTCTTCTACTGGTTTCAATATCATGCTCTCACATTCTATCTTATGTGTTTCTTTACTGTGTTTTCCTACTGAGTTTTAGTCCTTTGTTTGCATTTACTGGACTTTGCCTGGATTCTTTCTAGATGTGTTTCACTGACTGCTTCTTTAAGTTTACACTATCTGAACTCATTTAAATTCCAAGCTTTTCTTGAAACTTGTTTTATGTACTAGTTTCTATGTTCTATTTGCCTTAAACTTGCTATTGTGCTAGTATGCTTCTCATGAGACTCTGAAAGAGGTCTCTAAGTCTATTTCAATAGCTTGTCTTCTCATCTCTGTATCGAATTCGAGTTTAAAAACCCTAGGATTTGGGGTTTTCTTTGGAAAATTTGGTTTTATGTTTGGACAAGGGTTCTACTTTGAAACATTGAACTCTCAGACTCACTTCGAGTTTAGGAATTGAGTTTGAACTTTTTCTGCGTTTGTGATTTTGAAACTTTCTTGCTAGTCTTTCGTAAATAGCATGACCTCCTTCTTGCTTGACATGTCTATGTGTTTTATATATGAGAACCTCTCTTTCAAAGGTTTTTCCAACTGTTAATTGATTCTGAATCCCTTTAACGTTGCTTATTTGATTGTTGCTGATTTTCCCCTAAATTAAAACTTTCCATTTCCTCTTTTCTGACTCGAACAAGGCTTTTAATTTGGTTCTTTTACTGATTCCCTTTCCTTGTTTTCATAATCAAGTACCACTAGACTTTTACCTTAAATGTCTTCTATGTATTTACCCTTATTTGTCTGCTCTGCACAAGATATTTACTTGGTCTCCGTCCTTAAATAATTTCTGCCCATTACCATTTAAATTTGAATTCCTTAATTAAAGGAACTCCATACTGATTGATTTTAATTGATGCATAGTTCCATAATTACCACTCAACTCTAATTCTTGCCTTATTTTCTACACCTGTTTTCAATTATAGATACCCTGCTCTTTCATTAACACAGACAAGATTTTTAATCATTTAGAAATCACAACTCTCTTCTAAAACCTACACTCTAGCTTCTTGATTGCACTTTGGCTTCCATAAGTCTACTGGTTTTCCCTACTTGCTCCTTTGAACTGGTATGTCCTACTTTTGATTCTAGCATCAAATCCAATGTGTTTACTTACAAGCTTTTATGCACATGCCTACTTTACTGCTTTATAGAATTCAATTTTAAAGTACTACTTATGTCTTGCTATCTGTTGCTGCAATGAATCCTTATCCACATCCCTTTTTATGTGCTTGGGCTGTAGTTTAAGACATGGCAACATACAAAGTTGTTGCCATGGATTAAGACCGGGTCTTTTGGATCCTAGCCTCTTTCAATTTCCCGTATCCCATTCCCTTATGTGCATTGAGTTAAGGTACAACTTGGAAGCATCCAAATTGCTGTCCAGGGCTGAACCTGACCTTCGAAAGGTCCTAACTCTCTAATCTTTAAGCTACCCTGGCTTCCCCCAATTCCCTTTCATGGCATTTACACTTACTCCTAGTCCTTAAGTCCTGCCCCCCTCTTATGAGCCTTGCTTTGGGAACCTTGAATTCCCTCTGAGCTTAGACATTCGAGGGCTGGCCCTTCCACACTGCACTATAATCTGTTCTGCAATGATATTTGGGGTGTAAGCACTACCTGGAACTCTTGAAGTTCCCTGGAACTTTGACACATCTCAAATAAGAGAAAGGCTTTGAAAATCCGATCCTGGAAATTGGTTTATCTCATATTATTAGACTTTGAGTCTGAATTAGGCTGATTAGATGTAGATGTAATAGCTGATGTGATTTTATTATTCCCTTTGATTCACTTGGTCTGTAATAAGCTTTGTAATGAACTGTGTAATAATTACTGGGGTATAGTGAAAAGGGGTGGGATTGAGTGCATGTCAAAGGGGATAGATACCATGTCTATAGGATTAATATTTTCGAATTCTACATTCTTCACATAGATACCATGTCTATAGGATTAATATTTTCAAATTCTGTATAGAAATCATGTCTACAGGATTAATACTTTCAAATTCTGCACTTTCACGTAGATATCATGATCATAGGTTTTCTGCACTTCGTAATATATACCATGTCAACGAATCGATGCTGCAATTCTCCACCTCGTGTAGATGATATGCCTATAGGATTTCCTGTAATTTTGCATGTGCATGTGCATCTGCCATTAGGCAAATCTACTTATAGGATCTAAAATAAATCAATCACACATCGATGACTTGCCTAGAGGATTTCTGCATAACAAAGTCAGTGACGCCTAGAAAGCATGCCTATATAGGAGTAATCAATTAAATCTGAATTGCCTACTCGCCTTTTTAATCTAAAATCAGTGGTAATTCGTCTAACACTCGCAAACTTAATAATTTTTGCAATCAGGTTGTTCTCCTCCGTCTCTGAATAGATATTATGCCTATAGATCGTGTCTAACACAGATAAATAGTTAGATAATTAATCATTTGTCAGTTTTTTGCAACTACATCTAAGCAGGACTAATTCGGACTCCCTATCTGCAAAGATTAGCCTTTTCGTTAGGCATCATTAAAAAAATTATAAAGAAGAAAGAAATCAAGGAGTAAAAAAAAATTATAAAAAAAGCTTATGCTATAGAACGTTTGGTTTTCTGCTATGTTATGGATCCTGAACTTACAGTTACAAGTTCAAAAGTGAAGGAAACTTGGTCCTGAACTTAGAATTACAAGTTCAAAAGTTAAGGACACTTGGTCCCGAACTTACAGTTACAAGTTCAAAAGTTAAGGACAATAGCTCCTGAAGTCCTGAACTTAGACTAACAAGCTCAAAAGTTAAGGACAATAGGTCCTGAACTTAGGCTAAGAAGCCTACAAGTTAAGGACAATAGGTCTTGAACTTAGACTAACAAGCTCAAAAGTTAAGGATAATTGGTTCTGAACTTAGACTAACAAGCTCAAAAGTTAAGGAAAATAGGTCCTGAACTTAGACTTACAAGTTCAAAAGTTAAGGACAAGTAGTCATTAACTTAGAGTTACAAGCACAGAACTTAAGGACAGGTGGTCCCGAACTTCAAGTTCCAAGTTCAAAAATTAAGGACATATAGTCCTGAACTTCGAGTTGCAAGTTCAAAATTTAAGGACATGTAGTCCTGAAAGTCCCGAACTTAGAGTTGCAAGTTCAAAAGTTAAGAACACTTGGTCCTGAACGTTTTTAGCAGAAGGGTGTTTTCGTCTAGGCAGGTAAAGTTTATTAAAGCAGTGGCTAAAACTAAAGATATGTTAAATAATGGCTTAAAAGTAAATACATGTGTTATTAGCGGCTAACCGTGCCCTTCCCCCAATTTTTGTTAAGTGACAGATTAAGGATTGGGTTAAAGGCCCACTATGATTACTATGTAATAATTTTTTTTGGGCTAAAGGCCTAAATTTAAAACTACATTAAATTTGTTAATTTACTTATTAATTTTTTTTTAACATGCTTAAAGTGTTAATTTATTTAACATTATATTTATTTGTTAATTTATTTAACATGCTTGAAGTGTTAATTTATTTAATATTATATTTATTTATTAATTTATTTAACATTATCTTTATTGTTAATTTGTGTAAAATGTTAATAGTTTTATCATTACTTTTGTTAGTTAGTTTAATACATGTTTTATGTTAATTTATTGAGCATGAAATTAATACTAATTAGTTTAATATTAACATTACTTGTCAATTTGTTTAACATGAATAATATTTTAATTAGTTTAACATTAAAAAAATCATGTGAATCTGTATAGCATGTAATAAATGTTCATTAATTTGACATTAATTTTATTTGTCTTAAACATGATTAAGACGCTTAGCTAGATAATTTAATAGGTTAAGTTTTATAATATTTTACTTTTTGGATAATGATTGGGAACAAAGTTCGACTTCATGACTAATATATGTGTTTATTAACTTAATTAATTTATGCTTAGTGTCATAGTATGTATGTATGTTGAACATAGTGTCTTGCGTTTTTTTTATACGATACTCATGATATTTTTTATTTTCTTAAAGAATGACTATTGCTTCGAAAAATATTATTTCTGAGCTCAACAAAGGGTTGTAACGACCCAGCTGTCGTTTTTTGGAATTTATGCCCCGATCCCACATTAACTGCTTCTCCTAAGTTTATTTCTGCTATTTTGGTTTGCCGGGACGTTCGGTGTTGGGTTTCGGAGTGTTTTGGGACACTTAATCCCTAAATGAGAGCTTAAGTGTTGGAAAGTGGTCCGTAATCGGAACAGTATGAAGACGACCTCAGAATGGAAAACTGATGGTTCCATCAGCTCCGTTAGGTGATTTCGGGATTGGGAGCATGTTCAGAATGTATTTTGAAAGTCCGTAGCTCATTTAGGCTTGAAATGCCGAAGTTTGAATTTTTGAAGTTTTCGGTCCGATAGTGAATTTTTGATCCGTGGGTCGGAATGAAATTCCAGAAGTTTTTGTAGTACCGTCATGTCATTTGGGACGTGCGTTCAAAATTTTAGATCAATCACACGTGTTATGGTTAGGTTTTTGATCGAAAGCGAGTTTTGTTGAAATTTGAAGTTCTTAGGTTCGAATCTTTGATTAATTCGAGTTTCTAGCGTTGTTTTAGGTGGTTTAAGGAATGTTACAAGTTTGAATGATGATATGGGATATGTTTGTAGGTTTGGTTGAGGTCCCGAAAGCCTCGGGTGAGTTTCGGATGCTCAACGAAGCAATTCGGAGTTTGAAAATGCTGCAGAAATTTTCAGCTGTTGCAGGTCTGACTTTCTTCTTCATGTTCGCGAAGAACCCATCGCGTTCGCGTAGTAGTAGCTCTCCCCTTCTTCGCGTTCGCGTCATCCTCCACGAGTTCGCGTAGAGTAATTCTGGAGGAGGACCAGGCCCTTCTTCGCATTCGCATATTTGCTTCCGCGTTCGCGAAGCTTCGCTAAATTCCTCCCCGCCTTCGCGTTCACTATGTCGCATTCGCATAGCTCATGACCCCCAGACCTTCGCGTTCGCAGTCCTACCTTCGCGATCGAGAAGGTCATTTTTGGCCACTTAATTTTTCCCTCTTCGCGAACGCGAGCTCCTCTCCACGTTCGTGATGCTTTATGGGTCTGAATAGTACTTAACATTCAAAAACGAGGGTTTTGCCATTTTTATCAAAATACAAGTTTGAGAGCTCGGATTTGGGGAAAATTTTGAAGGTTTTTCGAAGGCAATCACTGGGTAACGATTCCTTACTCTCTTACACTTAAAACCCACTAATCTAACCACGAATTCATCCTTAATTTCGGATTTTTGAATAAAAATTTGGGAAAAACTTCTTAGACCAAACTATTGGGTTTTGAGTGAGAATTTGACCTCCGATTTGGGAGATTTTTATATGGCTAGACTCGTGAGAGTACAAGGGTTTTGAAAATTTTAAAATCATTCGATTCCGAGGCGTTGGCCTGAGGGGCATTTTGGTCCTTTTACCTATTTTCGCGCCCTAGCTTTAAATTTAATAGTGGAATCAGTTGTTTACAATATTATTTACGATATGTAATTGAATTGAATAGATTTGGGCCATTTGGAGTCGGATACTCGTGGCAAAGGCATAGTTCCTAGTTGATTATTGAGCCAGTTCGAGGTAAGTGACTTGTCTAACTTTGTGAGGGGGGACCTTTCCCCTTACGACATGATCTTTGAATATTTGAATGCCTCGTAGTGACGAGCGTGTACTTGAGATAATTGTTGTAAACCCGTTTCTACTTGAAGTATTTAAATTGAGATTTCCTGTTACTTGTTCATTTTAGACTGTAGGGTTAGACCTGTGCTAGCTCAGAGAAGCATGTTTAGTTGACTTACTTGCTTAATTATTTAACTGTATTATTTGTAATATGTGAAGCATGTTAGGCTAGAAATTACTATTACTTGTACTGATTTTAGTATTATTCTGAGATTATGTGTTGTTGTTGTTGTGTGTTTAATTTGGGACTACGGGACGGCTTCCTGGGAGATCTCCCTGTACTTGATATATTCTGGATTGAGGGTGCGGGATACCAAGAGATCCCCGGCACATGTATTTCTATATATTGGGATACCAAGAGATCCCCGGGTTACTTATTGAGGATACCAAGAGATCCTCGCGATACCAAGAGATCCCCAGTGTATATGATAATGATACCAAGAGATCCCTGGTGCATATGATGAGGATACCAAGAGATCCTCGGGATACCAAGAGATCCCCGGATATTGTTCCTTGTTGAGAGCAGTATTCTTTGTATTGTTATCTTTGCTTTCTATTACTGTTCTTCCTTATTTATCTGGTTTAGATTCTTGGTGTAGACTTTATTTAAACTGTTTTCGTTATTTTATTATTTATTATGTTTAATCTCAGTAGGGCCCTGACCTTCCTCGTCACTACCCAACCGAGGTTAGGTTTGGTACTTACTGAGTACCACTGTGGTGTACTCATGCTCTTCTGTGCATGTTCTTTTTATGTGCAGATTACCCAGGTACCTCTACTCAGGCGCACTATCCTTGAGGCGAGGAGTTATACGGAGGCTTCGAGGTATATCTTCCGCGTCCGCATACCAGGAGTCTCTATTCTGTTCTAGCTTTAGTATCTAGTTTATTCCTTTCTCTCAGTTGTTTAGATATTCTGGAGTTAGAGCAGCGAACTTTGTTTCTATTAGCCTGTGGTTCCCATGAGTTTCTGCATTTTGGGATTGAGTTGTAGACTTCCGCATTTCTTTTGGGTTGTATTGGCTGAGCGGCCTTATATGCAGTCATTATTTTACATATGCTTAGTTTTAATTAATTATTTCACAAGTTATATTAAATTTCAGCAATTGTTAGGCTTACCTAGTTATAGGAACTAGGTGCCATCACGGCATGTTCATGAAGGGTGAACTGGGGTCGTGACAAGTTGGTATTAGAGCTGTAGGTTCATAGGAGTCACGAAACACAGGCTGGTTTATTAGAGTCTCGCTGATCGGTGCAGAGACATCTGTACTTATCTACGAGAGGTTATGTAATTGTTTAGGAAAAATCTTCATTTCATTTTAATTCGTTGTCGTGCGATATTTTGACATTAATTCTAAACTACTGTCTTCTATTCTCTCACAGATGGTGATGACACGTGCTACACGAGATGACCAGGCACCCGCGCCCCCTACTGCAGCCGTCAGAGGCCGAGGCCGGGGTAGAGGTCGAGGACAGGCATGTGGTGCAGCCAGAGCACCTATGCGAGCTGCCGCCGAGGTACCACCAGAAGATCCAGCCGGAGCCTAGTCACCTGGCACACCTACTACTTCCACTACTATTCCAGTGCTCTAGGAGACTTTGGCTTAGTTCATGAGCATGTACACCACTTTGGCTCAAGCGGGGTTGCTTCCCCTTGCTACAGCCACATCCCAGGCTGAGGGAGGGGCCCAGACTCCCAGAGCCCGCACTTCTGAGAAGAGAGTGCATATGGAGCAGGTCCCAGTGATTATTCCTGTACCGCCTGCAGTGCCAGATCGGCCCGCGGGTAGGGCAGCTGCATTTGAGGACAAGCAGCGAAGGTTGGAGAGGTTCAAGAAGTATGATCCTCCAGTTTTCAATGGATTGGCGACAGATGATGCCATGGGGTTTCTAAAGGAGTGCCACCATATTCTTCGCACTATGGGTATAGTAGAGTCCAACGGGGTTTCTTTTACTACTTTTCAGCTTCGGGGAGTCGCTTATGATTAGTGGCGTACTTATGAGATAGACAGTCCAGTTGAGGCTGCTTCCTTGACTTGGACACAGTTCTCGGAGATGTTTATGAGAGAGTTTGTCCCCCAGAGTCTCAGGGACGCATGGCGCGCAGAGTTTGAGCATTTGCGCCAGGGTGTTATGACTGTTTCGGAGTATACTATCCGTTACACTAGGTTGGCCAGACATGTACCGGCTTTGGTTGCTACAGTCCGCGAGAGAGTTCGCCGGTTCATTGAGGGTCTTATCCCACCCATTAGATCTAGCATGCTCGAGAGTTGGAGATGGACATTCCTTATCAGCAGGTAGTGAGCATTGCTAGGAGGATCGAGGGTATGCTCGCCAGGGAGCGGGGGGAGAGAGAGAGGCGAAGAGGTCTCGAGAGTCGGGCCACTACTTTGGTGCCCGTACCCCAGTAGCAGGTCGACATAGTAGGGGTTTCGTGGGTTGCCCCATTCATTCAGCTCTTCCAGCAGCCAGTAGTGCTCTAGCTCCGCCTATAACTCAGGAGCCTTACTATGCACCACCAGTTTCCAGTGCGCCTCCTGCGCAGGGTGCTTTTAGAGGTAAGTCTAGCAGACCTGGCCCTAGCTAGTCATATCCACCACGTCCCCCCAGAGCTTGTTTTGAATGTGGTAACACCCGTCATGTGGTGAGAGATTTCCCTATACTTTGGAGGAGTGCACCTCCATAGACTGCTCAGCCATAACGTGCTCCTCAGAGTTCTCAGACCATGATAACAGCTCCCGATGCTACCCCATCTACCCAGCCAGCTAGGGGCGGAGGTCGGGGCGGTAGAGGTCGCTCTCTGTCGATAGGCTAGGCCAAATATTATGCTATTCTTGCTCACACCGAGGCTGTTGCATCCGATTCTGCCATCACAGGTATTATACTAGTTTGTCACAGAGAGGCATCGGTTCTATTCGATCTGGGCTCTACTTACTCTTATGTGTCTTTTTACTTTGCTCCACATTTGGGTGTGCCTCGGGATTCTTTGAGTGCCCCCGTTTATGTTTCTACTCCTGTGGGAGATTCTATTATTGTGGACCGCATTTATCGGTCATGTTTGGTTACTATTCGTGGTTTTGAGACCAGAGCGGATTTATTATTACTCGGTATGGTTGACTTAGATATTATTCTAGGCATAGACTAGTTGTTGCCCTATCATGCTATTCTTGATTGTCACGCCAAGACCGTGATGCTGGCTATGCCAGGTATTCCGCGCATTGAGTGGAGTGGTACCTTAGATCACACTCCCAGTAAAGTTATCTTTTTTCTTAAAGCTCGGTGTATGGTTGAGAAGGGGTGTGCCACGTATTTAGCTTATGTGAGGGATGTCAGTGTTGACACCCCTTCTGTTGATTCAATTCCAGTACTACGACATTATCCCGATGTATTTCCAGCTGATCTTCTGGGCATGCCGCCCGATAGAGACATTGATTTTGGTATTGATATGTTGCCGGGCACTCAGCCCATATCCATTCCTCTGCATCACATGGCTCCTCCTGAGTTGAAGGATCAGTTGCAGGAATTGCTTGGTAAGGGTTTTATTCGACCCAGTGTTTCATCATGGGGTGCTCCTATCTTGTTTGTGAAGAAGAAAGATGGTTCTATGCATATGTGTATTGATTATCGTCAGTTGAACAAGGTTACAGTAAAGAACCGTTATATGTTGCCTCGTTGATGATATATTTGACTAGCTCCAAGGAGGACTGGTGTTTTCTAAGATTGACATAACATCAGTTGAAGATTTGGGAGCCAGATATTCCGAAGACTACCTTCAGGACTCGGAATAGTCATTACGAGTTTCTTGTTATGTCATTTGGGCTGACCAATGCCCCAACAACTTTCATGAATTTGATGCACAGTGTATTCAGGCCATATTTTGACTCATTTGTTATTATTTTTATTGATGATATACTGGCATATTCTCGGAGTTAGGAAGATCATTAGCACCACTTGAGGACCATGCTTCAGACCTTGAGGGAAAAGAAGTTATATGCAAAGTTCTCAAAATATGAGTTTTGGCTGAGTTCTGTGGCATTCTTCGGCCATGTGATTTCGAGTGAGGGTATTTGGGTGGATTCGAGGAAGATAGATGCCGTACAGAGTTGGCCTAGGCCTTCCTCAGCTATAAAGATTTGCAGTTTCCTTTATTTGGCGGGCTACTACCGTCGCTTCGTGGAAGGATTTTCATCGATTGCAGCCCCTATGACTAGATTGACCCAGAAGGGTGCCCTATTTCACTGGACAGAGGAGTGCGAGGTGAGCTTTCAGAAGCTCAAGACAGCTTTGATCACAACCCCAATCTTGATGTTGCCTACCGGTTCGGGGTCTTATACTGTCTATTGTGACGCCTCAAGAGTTGGGCTTGGAGCAGTGTTGATGTAGGACGGTAGCGTGATTGCCTATGCATCCAGACAAATGAAGATACATGAGAAGAACTACCCTGTCCACGACCTTGAGTTAGCTGCTATTGTTCATGCCTTGAAGATCTGGCATCACTATTTGTACGGAGTGCCTTTATGATATCTATACTGACCATCGGAGTTTTCAGCACTTATTCAAGCAGAAGGACCTGAATATGCATCATCGGAGATAGTTAGAGTTGTTGAAGGATTATGATATCACTATTCTGTATCACCCCAGCAAGGCCAATGTGGTGGCGGATGCCTTGACTCGCCGGGCAGAGAGTTTGGGTAGTTTGGCATATTTACCAGCTTCAGAGAGGCCTATGGCGATGGATGTCCACGCCTTAGCCAGTCAGTTTGTGAGATTGGATCTTTCGGAGCCCAGTCGGGTTCTAGCCTGTGTGGTCTCCCGGTCTTCCCTATTTGATCGTATCTAGGAGCGGTAGTATGATGACCCTCATTTACTTGTCCTTCAGGACAAGGTTCAGCGTGGTGATGCCCAAGATGTGACCATTGGAGATGACAGGATATGGAGGATGCAAGGCCGGATTTGTGTGCCCAATGTTGATGGTCTTCGGGAGTTGATTCTAGTAGAGGCCCATAGTTCGCGGTATTCCATCCATCCGGGTGCCGCGAAGATGTATCAGGACTTGAGGTAGCACTATTGGTGGAGGCGGATTAAGAGAGATATAGTTGGTTATGTGTCTAGATGCCTCAACTGCCAGTAGGTTAAGTATGAGCTCCAGCGCCCTGGTGGGTTGCTTTAGCAGATAGAGTTTTCAGACTGGAAATGGGAGCGCATCACCATGGATTTTGTATCTGGACTCCCATGGACCTTGAAGAAGTTTGATGCCATTTGGGTTATTGTGAATCGAGTGACCAAGTCCGCTTATTTTATTCCTGTGTGTACCACTTATTCATTGGAGCGGTTGGCGGAGATTTATATCCGTGAGGTCGTCCATCTGCATGGTATCCCAGTTTCTATTATTTCAGACAGAGGTACCCAGTTTACATCACGGTTATGGAGAGCCTGCAGCAGGAGTTAGGCACTCGGGTGGAGTTGAGCACAACATTTCACCCCCAGACGGACGGACAGTCCAATCGCACTATTCAGATTCTTGAGGATATGCTCCGTGCATGTGTGATTGAGTTTGGAGGGTCTTGGGATCAGTTCTTGCCATTGGCGGAGTTTGCTTACAACACCGTATGAGGCTTTATATGGTAGGAGGTGTAGATCTCCGGTTGGATGGTTTGAGCTGGGGGAGGCTTGACTGTTAGGTACGGATTTGGTTCAGGAGGCCTTGGACAAGGTCAAGATCATTCAGGATAGACTTTGTTCAACTCACTCTCGGCAGAAGAGTTATGCAGATCGCAAGGTTCGAGATGTGGCATACATGGTTGGTGAGCGGGCATTCTCCGAGTATCGCCTATGAAGGGTGTGATGAGATTCGGGAAGAAGGGCAAGCTTAGCCCTAGGTACATTGGTCCATTCGAGATTCTTGATCGAGTGGGAGATGTGGCATTTAGACTCGCATTGGCGCCTAGCTTATCAGCCTTGCATCCAGTATTTCATGTTTTGATGCTCCAGAGGTATCACAGGGACCCATCGCACGTGTTGGATTTCAGTTCAGTCCAGTTGGACAAGGATCTATCTTATGTTGAGGAGCCAGTGGCAATATTGGAAAGGCAGATCAGAAAGTTAAGGTCGAAGAACATTGCATTAGTAAAGGTTCAGTGGCGGGGCCATCTAGCCAAGGAGGTGACTTGGGAGACCGAGAAGGATATGCGCAGCCGATACTCTCATCTTTTCACTACTTCAGGTATGTTCTCTATGCTCGTTCGAGGATGAATGAATGTTTAAGTGTAGGAGGATGTAACGACTCGGCCGGTCATTTTTGGAATTTATGCCCCGATCCCCCATTAACTGCTTCCCCTAAGTTCATTTCTGCTATTTTGGTTTGCCGGGACGTTCGGTGTTGGGTTTCGGAGCGTTTTGGAACACTTAGTCCCTAAATGAGAGCTTAAGTGCTGGAAAGTGGTCTGTAATCAGAACAATGTGAAAACGACCTCGAAATGGAAAATCGATGGTTTCGTTAGCTCCGTTGCGTGATTTCAGGGTTGGGAGCGTGTTCGGAATGTATTTTGGAAGTCCGTAGCTCATTTAGGCTTGAAATGCCAAAGTTTGAATTTTTAAAGTTTCCGATTTGATAGTGAATTTTTCATCTGAGGGTCAAAATGGAATTCTAGAAGTTTCTATAGCACCTTCATGTCATTTGGGACGTGCGTGCAAAATTTCAGGTCAATCGGACGTGTTTTGGTTAGGTTTTTGATCGAAAGCGAGTTTTGTTGAAATTTGAAGTTCTTAGGTTCAAATCTTTGATTAATTTGAGTTTTCAGCATTGTTTTACGTGGTTTAAGGATTGGTACAAGTTCAAATGATGATATGGGATATGTCTGTAGGTTTGGTTGAGGTCCCGAGGGCCTCGGGTGTGTTTCGGAGCAATTCGGAGTTTGAAAATGCTGTAGAAATTCTCAGCTATTGCAGGTCTGACTTTCATATTCGCGTTCGCGTAGCAATAGCTCTCCACTTCTTTGCGTTCACGTCCTCCTTCACGCGTTCGCGCAGAGTAATTCTGGTGGAGGACCAGGCCCTTCTTCGCGTTTGCATATTTGCTTCCGCGTCGCGAAGCTTCGCTAAATTCCTCTCCACGTTCGCGTTCACTACGTCACGTTCGCATAGCTCATGACCCCTAAGCCTTCGCGTTCGCTGACCTACCTTCGTGACCGCGAAGGGCATTTTTGGCCACTTAATTTTTCCTTCTTCGCGAACACGAGCTCCTCTCTGCGTTCGCGGTGCTTTATGGGTCTGAACAGTACTTAACATTCAAAAACGAGGGTTTGCCATTTTTATCAAAATACAAGTTTGAGAGCTCGGATTTGGGGGAAATTTCGAAAGGTTTTTTGAAGGAAATCACTAGGTAACGATTCCCTACTCTCTTATGCTTAAAACCCACTAATCTAACCACGAATTCATCCTTAATTTCGGATTTTTGAATGAAAATTTGGGGAAAACTTCTTAGACCAAACTATTGGGTTTTGAGTGAGCATTTGACTTCCAATTTGGAAGATTTTTATATGGTTAGGTTCATGAGAGTACAAGGGTTCTGAAAATGTGAAAATCATTCGATTCCGAGGCATTGTCCTGAGGGGAATTTTGGTCCTTTTACCTATTTTCGCGCCATAGCTTTAAATTTAATAGTAGAATCAGTTGTTTGCAATATTATTTACGATATATAATTGAATTGAATAGATTTGGGCAATTTGGAGTCGGATACTCATGGCAAAGGTGTGGTTCCTAGTTGATTATTGAGTCGGTTCGAGGTAAGTGGCTTGTCTAACCTTGTGTGGGGGACCTTTCCCCTTAGGACATGATCTTTGAATATTTGAATGCCTCGTACGTGAGGTGACGAGCGCATACTTGAGCTAATTGTTGTAAACCCGTTTCTACTTGAAGTATTTAAATTGAGATTTCCTGTTACTTGTTCATTTTAGACTGTAAGTTTAGACCTGTGCTAGCTCAAAGAAGCATGTTTAGTTGACTTACTTGCTTAATTGTTTAACTGTATTATTTTTACTCTGTGAAGCATGTTAGGCTAGAAATTACTAGTACTTGTACTGATTTTAGTATTATTCTGACATTATGATTTGTTGTTGTTGTGTGTTTAATTTGGGACTACGGGACGGCTTCCCGGGAGATCCCCCTGTACTTGATATATTCTGGATTGAGGGTACGGGATACCAAGAGATCCCCGGCACATGTATTTCTATATATTGGGATACCAAGAGATCCCCGGCTTACTTAATGAGGATACCAAGAGATCCTCGGCTATTATTCCTTGTTGAGAGAAGTATTCCTTGTATTGTTACCTTTGCTTTCTATTTATTTTTCTGGTTTAGATTCTCACTGTAGACTTTATTTAATCTGTTTCCATTATCTTATTATTTATTATGTTTTATCTCAGTAGGGCCCTGACCTTCCTCGTCACTACCCAACCGAGGTTAGGCTTGGCACTCACTGAGTACCGCTGTGGTGTACTCATTCCCTTCTGTGCATGTTTTTTTTATGTGTAGATTACCCAGGTACCTCTACTCAGGCGCACTATCCTTGAGGTGAGGAGTTATACGGAGACTTCGAGGTATATCTGCCGTCTCCGCAGACCATGAGTGTCTATTCTGTTCCAGCTTTAGTATCTAGTTTTTTCCTTTCTCGCAGTTCTTTAGATATTATGGAGTTAGAGCAGCGTACTATGTTTCTATTTGCCTGTGGTTCCCGTGAGTTTTCGGGTTATGGGATTGAGCTGTAGACTTCCGCATTTCATTTGGGTTGTATAGGCCGAGCGGCCTTATATGCAGTCATTATTTTACATATGTTCAATTTTAATTAATTATTCCGCAAGTTATATTAAATTTCCGCATTGTTAGGCTTACCTAGTTGTAGGAACTATGTACCATCACGACATGTTCATGAAGGGTGAACTGGGATCGTGACAGGTTAAAACTCAATGGAGAATTTTATGAAATCTGGAGCTTGAAAATCCAGTATGTGCTAGAGGAGCAAGAGGCCCTAGAGGTCATTAACATTGTCATGAATGAGCCCGAGGAAGGAAACACCCTCATCATAGGCGTTAGTGTGAAACCTATGACAGTTGGAAGAAAAGAACTTCAATTGCCCACATTACGTTGCTTAGCACCTTGGATGATGACATCCTAAGGAGTTTAAGGATCACTGAAAGGCCATGGATCTTTGGTATGCTTTTAGAATAGGTTTGGTACTTGTTCCACTACAAGGTTGTGATCCTTAACTATCAAATTTGATTCATATAAGAAATGCCCAAAACATTCAACGAAAACATATTTGAGGCAAATGACAAATATGATCAGGGAGTTGAAAGATGTTGGTTATGTTTTAACTGATGAACAATAAATTCAAGTTATCATGCGCTCTTTACCAAGTTTTTGGGATCATATAAAAAATACATTTGACCTAAAATGGGCGAATCACATCTCTGAAAGATGTCTGAAGTCATCTTGAGTTAGAAGAGGAGCGACTTGAAGTTGCAAAGCCAATAGCTGCATTGCACATGAAAACAACCTCTAAAATCAATAGTTATTCAAAGAAAAGGAACTGGGGAAAGAAGAAAGGGCCACCTCAAACTAGGGCTGTGCATTATTTGGGTCGAACCGAAAATCCAAGCCGATCCATGTTATTTGGATTGGTTTGGATCAGATTTCAACTATTTGGATCGGATTTTAGATTATAGAGTTAAATATTTTGGATATCGGATCGGATACGATTTGGCTTAATTTAAATCTGAACCGATCCAAAATCTGAATTATAAGGCCTACATATAAAAGTGAGGGTGCCATCGGATAGGGTTTCATTTGTCTTATTTCTCCCACATCGGCCTCCATCACTCCAAATCTCTTAAAGTTTTTAGACCTGCCTCCATCACTCAAAATCTCCAATATCGCCGCTTCATCTTTGCTCTCCAGAACTAGAAGTAAGGTCTGTTGGTTTTGTTTTGATTTGTCATTCTCTCCTTCCATTTCATTTTAGATTATTGATTGATTCTTTCCAATCTATGATCGATTTTTATTTTAGATTGATCTAGGGTTTTTGGTGTTCTATTTTCTCCCTCCTTTCCATTTTAGAGCTTAAATTTTTCAAAGATGCTATATGATTAAAAATATATTGCCACTCATCTGATTTTTAGAAAGCTTAAATATTAAGTTTTTGCATGAATTTTTGTCTGATGTTAGGTAGCGCACTTAAGCCCTTTTGTGGGTTCGTGTATTTCTTCGCTATCCTTTTTTAACTACCGGTACTGATTTTTTACATGAATTTTATTTTATACCTATTTCATAGATGACAGAGCTAGAGCCACAGAAGGGAAATGAGCTTCAAATTATCCTAAAAGGTACTGAAAGTTGTGCTTCAAATGATTCCACAACGAACACACTTCATTGTGAATCTGCTTCTAAGAAAAGAAAAGGCATGAAAGAAATATTAGTTGCTTGGGGACATTTCAACGAGTTCACTGATGACGGAGGGATTAAAAAAGCGAGATGCAAGTATTGTCAAGAAGAATATGTAGAAAATACAAATAAATAGCGGTACAAATAATTTGCTATCCCATATGATCAAGTGCCCGAACAATCTCCATAAGGTAGACACCAGTCAATAGAGACTATCTTTTCAACCAAAAAAAGGGTGGTCAACAGGTGATGTATCAGTAATCCCATGGAAATTTGATCAAGAGGCATGTAGGAAGGCTTTAGCTCGTATGATAATTATTGATGAGCAACCCTTTATTTCTGTTCAAAAGGAGGGTTATAGAAATTTTGTGAGAAATCTTCAAACTTTATTTCATGTTCCTTCTCGTACTACTGTGACTAGAGATTGTCTTGAGATTTATAATGAAGAGAGACATGTTTTGAAGAGAATTTTCAAAGAATCAAAACAGAGAATTTGCATTACAACTGACACATGGACTTCAATTCAACAAATTAACTATATGTATGTTACAGTACATTATATTGACAAGAATTGAAAATTGCATAAGAAAATATTAAATTATTGTCTAATTACTAGTCACAAGGGTCAAGATTTAGCTAGTGGTATTGCTAAGTGTTTGCCTAAATGGAGATTGGATAAATTTTTTACTGTAACTGTTGATAATGCAAGCTCTAACGATGTTATAGTTAAAGAATTATCCAAATAATTTACTAGATGGAATACAAATTTGATGGGTAAGCATATTCATATGAGGTGTATGGCTCATCAATCTAGTTATTCAAGATGGGTTGAAAGAAGGGAGTATGTCTATTGAATGAATAATATAAGATATCGGTTACATAAGGCAATATCCCGTAAGATGGAAAAGGTTTAAAGAATGTCTTGATCTTGATAAGATAACATCTAAAACATCATTGTGTCTGGATGTTCCAACTAGGTGGAACTCCATATATTTGATGTTGAAGGTTGTGGTGTTTTATGAGGATGCTTTTATAAAATATTGTGACATTGATTATGAATTGATGCACTATATTTCTAATTATATTTGTGAGGATGAGCAGCTTGCAGGTCCACTTTTAGTACTGGTTAGGAAAGTGTAAGATGTATTGTGAAATTTCTTGAAATATTTTATTAACTCACCTTGAAGGTATCTGACACACTTTATATTACATCTAATTTACATTTTCTTGAGATCTGTGTGTTTCTTTGAAAGAATTGATGAAAAATGAAGATGTTGCCGTGCGAGAAATAGCAAAGAATATGAAAGAGAAATTTGAAAAGTATTGGGGTGATCTTCACAAGATGAACAAGATGATATTTATTTCATGTGTGTTGGATCCACGCCACATGTTTCACTCTCTTTCTTTCGCACTTGCTGCTATGTTTAGGAAACAAAAGGTATGAAAATACAAGAGGAAGTGAAGACATACATGGAAACTTTGTTCAATGAGTATGTCAAAGTGAATGGTGATTCATGTCCATCTTCTCCATATTCAACTTCATCTTCATGTCCATCTTCTTCATCTTCATGTTCTTCTTCATCATCATTCTCAAAATTCATACTAGATTTAAAGAGGCATAAGACTGGTGGAGTTATTGACTGAAAAATAGAGTTGGATAAATATTTAGGTGAAGATGTTGAGGAAGAAAAAGATAAATTTGATGTTCTGGGTTGGTGGAAGTTGAACTCACCTAGATTTTCCACTCTTGCTTGTCACGACCCCAAACCCGGTCGTGATGGCGCCTAACACAACTGCTAGGCAAGCCCGGCCAATTTCACTCTCAACCCGAGCATAAAGCTCAAAAACCATTGGTTTGAAAATCATTAACAGCATTTAAACTAGAAGTATAACTGAAAGATAGAAATAAATCCGAAAATCAACAATACTGAACAACCTCCCAAAGATCTGGGGGTCATGAGTCAAGAGCCTCTACCAGAATAGCATAAATATACTGTAAAACAACATAGTCTGAAGTACGCAGAAAAGTCAAATAACAGGAAATAGGAGAGAAGTCGGGTCCTGCGGACGTCAGGCAGCTACCTCGAAAATTCCGTGTAAAGGACCTGAAGAACAGCAATAAGCTCAGATAGCTCCTGGAGTACCTGAATCTGCACACAAGGTGCAGGGAGTAAAGTGAGTACTTCCAACTCAGTGGTAATAAACATATATAATGACATGAAAGTAGGAATTCCCAATATATAACAATGTGAAGCTAAGCCAGTACTCCTACACATTTAACAGTGTACTAAACTGTAGAGACAGATACAGCAGACATATATATCAATGCATGAATGCAATGCACATGATCGCTACGGCGCATAGCCCGATCCATGGGTACTCGGTGCTCACTGTGGGGGTTCAGACTCCGGAGGGGCTCCTACAGCCCAAGCGCAATATAATATCACACCTGCTGCGGTGTGCAGCCCGATCCATGCATAGTCATGAATAATATCACACCCGCTGCGGCGTGCAGCCCGATCCATGCATAGTCATGAATTCACAATCATACTTACCATTTTTAGTTTCAGTTGTCAGAATTTTAATTAGGTGTTTAAAACCTTAGAGTTTTACTAGCCATTTCGATACAATATTCAATTCAGGACTAATATCAGGAAAACATGTTATACGTTATGGGAACAGTGATAACAATCCCTACGG
>MU708953.1:45329-56790 GCA_026770625.1 Nicotiana glauca | reverse complement strand
TATTAGATGTTATTTCGATCCTTCTTTGTATTAGACTATTCTGGGGACTAGAGCAGTGTTAGATTTCTCATAGCCCGTGTTGCCCATGGGTTTCCGGGTCTTAGAGGTTACTTCAGTGTTTGGTATTAAGTGTATGTGCCAGGCGGCAACTGTATACATTATTCATGTTATTTAGTTTTTATTATAAATCTCGTAATTGTTATTACTTCCGCAATGTGTTAGGCTTACCTGGTCGCGAAGATTAGATGCCGTCATGACGTGTTCACAATTGGTGAACTGGGGTCGTGACAACAACACTGATCAATAGTGAGTTCTCATTTAGTTTATTAAAGAATTTCAATATTTACTTAACTTAAAGTTAAAACATTCGATAAATAATGAATTTATAAGGCAAGTGAAACGGAAATGACTAAAGGAAATCATAACTATAGGAATACACCCCAAAAATCAAGTCTATTAATAAGTGCCCAGGATATAGTGTCACGAGTGTGCGGGCAACTAGTAGAATATACAAAAGAAGACTACCCTACTTTTTGAAATAAGTATCAGATACAAGCAACAGAGAAAGTACGGCATGATGCTGAACGGCTAGGGTGGGGGCAGCTCACCGTAAGTCTCAATCTGAATCAAGCACGCTCGTCTGGCGGATAACTAGATGCGCCTGCCTCAGATGCTGTACAATTAAGTATCGAGGCATAGTATGAGTACATAAACAATATGTACCCAGTAAGTATCCAGTCTAACCTCGAAGAAGTAGTGACGAGGGGTCAACTTGACACTTACTATGGCCAATAATAATATAATTTAAGTGTTATGCTAAGCATGAATAATAATGACAATTTAAGGAGAGGGCGAAGTAAGAAATTCTTTCATTAACAATATGTCAATTTCAGTCATATCATGTAACTACTTACATTTCGAAGCATTTAAGCAGTATAAATCATGGGAAGTTCCAAATAAATAACATGTGCAAATTATGCCGAGGTCGTACGACTCGGTCCAACATAATATTAAATTGTGCCCTGCCAGAGGGTCGAATGACGCGAACTGTAGATGCATTTATTTACTACCGAGGCACTCTGTCCGATCCACAAATAACAATTTATTTTTAATAAAACACACATTTGCCCATTTACAGTCAAGTATTTCGTAAAAATTCTTAAGTAAGTGAGTATACCCGTCCATATTTTTTTTATCAATTTCCAGTATGACTTAAGTGATTATGATAACAAGTAAGGACGCAAGCATTACAAGTATAACATGATACAGGTCCCAAACTACCCGGACAATTAGCATAATAATAGCTACGTACGGACTCTCGTCACCGCGTACATACGTAGCCCCCACAGATAGTTACATACATTTATTTAATTTACCTGTGGGGTTAATTCCCTCGTACAAGGTTAGAAAGGAGACTTACCTTGCCCCAAAGCTTACTTCCAAACTCAAGAATGCGCTCAAACCCTCAAATCAGAGACGAATGATTAAAAACTTTTCAAATGGGGTAAAAACTAATCAATATATGCTCAAGAGTTCATATTCTAACTATTAAAGTAATTTTCCAACCCTAAATGCAAGGTTCCTAAAATTCATTCCCGATATACCCGGATTCCAGAAATTTTCGAAGAAAGTTGTTACCCATAACTTAAGGAACATAAATATACGATTATCACTAAGTTTCATGGTCAATTTCGTGGTAAAAAATCTCATTCTGCCCAAACCTTAGGTGTTTTTCTAATCCCATAATTTTTACTAATCTTTACATGTTAATCTACCCAAGATCTAAGTATTTAACTCACATATAGTAGAAATTACTTACCTCCCAAATCTTGGTGAAAAACCCTCTCAAAAAGCTCTAAAATCGCCCAACAATGGAGTGAAATGAGACAAAAATAACCAACCCCCGTATTAAATAAAAGCCACTGCCTTCAGCGATTTTCGCACCTGCGGTCTCGCTTCTCCGGACGATTGTCCGCTTTTGAGAAAATGAGCTGGGCCAGCTGGGGCCGCACCTGCATACAGGTGACCGCTCATTGTGGTTCCGCTTCTGCGAAAGAGCAGCCGCATCTGCGGAACCTGGGCTCCTCTCTTTAGGCCGCATATGCGATGCTCTAACCACACCTGCGGCTGGACAACCGCAAGTGCGGTTATGACAGCAACTGGAGCTTCAACTCCTTCTCAAATTTCAACTTAGTTCGAGCCTTGTTCGATTGACGTTAGAGGCCCCCGGGGCCCCGTACGAACATGCCGACAAGTTTGGAATCATAAAATGGACTCGCCCGAATCCTCAGAACGCCCAAAACAACATTAAAACTAAGAATCACACCCTAAAACCAATTGAATCAAGCTTATGAACTTCAAGTTCTTCAATTTACTTTCAATGCGCCGAAACGTACTTATACTACTCGGAATGACACCAAATTTTGCGTGAAAGTCTCAAGTGACATTATGGAACTATTATCGATCTCAGAATTCTATTTGAACCTCGATATCATAAAAACCCACACCAAACCAAATTTAAAGAACTTCAAAATCCTTAAAGAATCAACTTTAACTATTAGGCACCAAAATGCTCCCGGGTCATCCAAAATCCGATCCGGACATACGCCCAAGTCCGAAATCATCATATGATCTGTTGGAACCTTCAAATTCCGATTCCGATGTTGTTTACTCAAAATATTGACCGAATTCAAACTTGGCCTTTTAAGCCAACCTTAAGGAACCAAGTATTCCGATTTCAACCCAAACTCTTTCAAATTTGAAAACATCCATTCCCGCAAGTCATAAATCAGTGAAAGCAAGTACGAGAAGTCTTATTTAGGGGAATGAGGTTCTAGAAAGCCAAGCGAACAGTCGGGTCGTTACATTCTTCACCTCTTACACGAATGTTCATCCTTGAACATGTTTATATTCATACTTGAAGTGCTAAATAAGTGTGGATATCTGCTTCGCATGTTCTCCTCAGACTCCCTGGTTGCCTCCTCTACTGGTTGGCCCTTCCACTGAACCTTTACCGCAAAAATTCTCTTGGATCTCAACTGGCGATCATGTCTATCAACTATAGCAATTGGCTCCTCCTCATAACCCAAACTCTCCTCTAACTGAATAGTGCTGAAGTCTAACACATGTGACAAGTCGGCGTGGTACCTCCGGGGCATAGACACGGGAAAAATCAAATGAATTCCCAATAAGCTAGGGGTAAAGCAAGCTCATAAGCAACCTCCCCAACTCGCCTCAACACCTCAAATGAGCCTATAAACTTGGGGATCAACTTTCCCTTCTTTTTGAATCTCATAATACTCTTCATCGGCGAGACTTTCAAGAGAACCTTCTCACCGACCATGAATGATACATCTCACACCTTCTGATCCGTGTAACTCTTTTGTTTGGACTGTGCTGTGCGAAGTCGCTCCTGGATCAACTTTACCTTTTTCAAGGCATCTTTCACCAAATCTGTACCATATAACTTAGGCTCGCCAGGCTTAAATCACCAGATAGGAGAACGACATTGCAGACCATATAAGGCTTCAAATAGAGCCATCTCGATGCTTGACTGATAGTTGTTGTTGTAAGCAAACTTGGCCAAACGCAAGAACTGATCCCACCACCCACGAAAGTCAATCACACATGCTCTCAGCATATCCTCCAATATCTGAACTGTCCACTCTGACTGCCCGTCGGTTTGTGGGTGAAATGTTGTGATGTGCTCTACGCGGGTCCTGAACTCACTCTGTACGGCTCTCAAGAAATGGAAACTGAGCTGAGGGCCTCTATCTGATATGATGGAAACAAGTACACCGTGCAACCAAACTTATCCCGAATATAAATCTGAGCTAATATCTCTGAGGTATAGGTAGTCACAACCGGAATAAAGTGTGCCGACTTGGTCAACCTGTCGACAATGACCTAAACTGCATCAAACTTCCGCAAGGTCCGCGACAACCCAACTACAAAGTCCATAGTAATGTGCTCCCATTTCCACTCAGGTATATGCATCTGCTGAAGTAGGCCAACTGGTCTCTGGTGCTCATACTTAACCCGCTGGCAATTCAAGCACCTAGTCACATACTCAACTATGTCTTTCTTCATCCGCCACCACCAATAATGTTGCCTCACGTCATGATACATCTTCGTAGCACATGGATAAACAGAATACCATGAACTGTGTGCCTTCTCTAAAATCCTCTCCCTCAAGCCATCACCCTTAGGAACACATAGGCGACCCTGGAGTCGCACAACACCATCGTCGCCAATAGAAACCTTCTTGGCACTACCCTATAGTATCGTCTCTTTGAGAACTGCCAAATGTGGATTATCAAACTGTCGAGCCTTGATCTGCCCTAATAGTGAAGACTGAGCAGCAACACATGCAAGAACTCGACTGGGCTCCGAAATATCCAACCTCACAAGTCTGTTAACCAATGACTAAATGTCCAAAGCTAGTGGCATCTCCTCAGCTGAAATGAATGCCAAGCTACCCATACTTTTTGGTTTCCTACTCTCTACTTTCCTGCATAAGGCATCCGCGACCACATTTGCCTTGCTGGGATGATAAAGAATGGTAATGTCATAATGTTTTAGTAACTCAAGTCATCTGCGCTGCCTCAAATTGAGATCCATCTGCTTAAACAAATGTTGTAAGCTGCGATGATCAGTATAAACCTCGCAAAACCCCATACAGATAATGCCTCCATATCTTAAGAGCATGAACAATCGTTGCTAACTCTAGATCATGCAAAAGGAATTTCTTCTCATTAATCTTCAACTGACATAAAGCATATGCAATAACTCGCCCCCCTGCACCAATACACAATCCAAACCAACGCGTGAAGCATCGCAATACACAGTATACATCCTCGAACCGGAAGGCAACACCAGAACCGACGCTGTAGTCAAAGTTGTCTTGAGATTCTGAAAGCTCGCCTCACAATCATCGGACCAACGGAAAGGAGCATGCTTCTGGGTCAACCTAGTCAAAGGTGCTGCAATGGATGAAAATCCCTACACAAATGGCCGATAATAACCTACTAGCCCAGGAAACCCCTGATATCAGTCACTAAAGTGGAACGTGGCCAACTCTAAACTGCCTCAATCTTTTTGGGATCCACCTTAATACCCTCTCCCGATACATTATGCCCCAAGAATGCTACTGACTCTACCCAAAACTCACACTTGGAGAACTTAGCATATAGCTTTTGCTCTCGCAATATCTGAAGCACTACTCCCAATTGTTTCTCGTGCTCCCCCAGGATATGAGAGTTTATCAAGATATCATCAATGAAGACGATGACAAAAAAATCCACATAAAGCATGAACACCCGATTTATCAAATCCATAAACGCCGGTGGGGCATTAGTCAAGCCGAAATACATCACCAGGAAATCATAATGGCCATATCTAGTACGGAAGGTAGTCTTCGGAACATCCGAGTCTCGAATCTTCAACTGATGGTACCCCAATCTCAAGTCGATCTTAGAAAACACCCTAGCACCCTGCAACTGGTCAAATAAATCATCAATCCGCGCTAATGGGTACTTGTTCTTGATGGTAACTTTTCTAATTGACCGTAATCAATACACATCCGCATAGTCCCATCTTTCTTCTTCACAAATAACACCGGTGTACCTTAAGGAGAGACACTTGGTCTCACAAAACTCTTTGCTAAAAATTCATCAAGCTACTCTTTCAACTCTTTCCCAGCCATACAGTATGGTGGAATCGATATAGGTTGAGTGACTGGATCCAAATCAATACAGAAATCAATATTACGATCCGGTGGCATACCTGAAAGGTTAGAAGGAAACACATCGGCAGATTCCCCGACTACCGGCACTGAATCAATCGTCGGAGACTCTACAGTGGTCCCAAACATAAACCAGATAAGCCAAACAACTTTTCTCGACCATGTGTCGAGCCTTCAGAAAAGAGATAACCCAACTAGATGTACTAACTGAGGAACCCTTCCACTCCTACCTCGGCAAATCTGGCATCGCTAAAGTAATGGTCTTGGTATGGAAATCTACGATGGCTTGATATGGGGATAACCAGTCCATGTATGACCTCAAAGTCGGTCATATCAAGTAACAAAAGATCTGCTCTAGTCTCGAAACCACAGAATGTGACCACACAGGACCGATAGATCCGACCCACAACCATATAATTACCCACAAGAGTCGACACATAAACAGTAATACCCAAAGACTCACGAGGAATATCCAGGAAATGAGCAAATATAGATGATACATATGAATAAGTATACCCTAGATCAAATAGTACTGAAGCATCCCTACCACAGATGGAAATAATACATGTGATAACAGCATCTGAGGCCAATACATCTAGTCTGGCCGGAAAAACATAAAATCTGGCTAGAGCACTGGCTGGCTGGACTCCTCATGACTGAACAGTAGATGGCTGAGCTCACACTGCCTGGCCTCTGCCTCTAGGACTGCCCATGCCAGTCTGCCCTCTGTTTGGGCGGCTGGACCTGTAATCATGGGCTTCTGACCCTATTGCACTGCCTTGCCCTGAAGTTTGGGGCAATATCTCCTCATATGATCGAGATCTCCGCACTCAAAACAGCCTCTCGGTACGGTGACCTGCTGCCCTGGTGGTCTGTAGACCCACTGGAAGAAGCTTGAATAGCCGGCGGTTGGTATGAACTCTCTGGTATAACACTAAAATAGGAGCCGGAAGAAGCTTGGTTAGCTAGTGGGCGATAAAAACACTCTGGGAACGCTAGAGCACCTCGAGGAGGTGGTCGTGTTGAATATGGGGGACTCATAGTCTGACCTCTCCCAAACTGACCTCTACCCCTAGATGGGGCATCTCTAAACTCTCCAGAGAAATGAGCCCTCTTGTCCTTCTGCATCTTCTGTCTACCACTCTGACGATAGCCCTCAATCCTCCAAGCAATCTCCACTACCAATTGATAAAAAGTCCTCGTCTCAATTCTCGGGCCATGTTGGCCCTAATAACGGAGTGCAACCCTACAACAAATCTTTGCACTCTCTCTATGTCAGTAGGAAGTATCTTGAGTGCATGGCGAGACAACTCAGAAAACCTTGCCTCATAGTCGATCACTGACATTTGTCCCTACTAAAGCTGCTCAAACTGATATCGCAACTCTTCCCTCTCAGAGGGTGGAATATACCTATCCAAGAAAAGTTATGTGAACTGAACCCATGTAATAGGAGGGGAACCCACTGGTCTGCCAAGAACATAAGAGTGCCACCATCTACGAGCCCTGCCCTCCAACTGGAAAGTAGTGAAGTCAATCCCATGAGACCCCAATATCCTCATGTTGTACAGTTTGTCCGTGCACCTATCAATAAAATCTTGGACATCCTTATGACGCTCACCTCTGAAGATAGGAGGGTTTAGCCTAGTCCATCTTTTCAATAACTTCTATGGATCACCGTCCGTAGCTGGTATGCGCTCAGGTGCCACCGTTGCAACTGGCTGGGCCCCATCCGCGGGTAGTGTACCTAGAGTCTGATACACTGCAAATGCATGTCCAGGAGCCTCAGCAGTAGGGGTCTGTGCTCCCCTTCCCCCCTGAGATGTGGATGGGTCTGTTGGAAATAAACCAACCTAGGTCATAGAATCCATGAACCGCAGCATACCGGCCTATGACCTCCTAAAAGCCCGGCGCTATCACGAAATCTACTAGGGCAGGCTCTACTGCGGGCACCTTGCCCTGCTCCTCAACAATAGGATCCCCTACTAGATCCGCTGGTGGTGCAACCGGGGCAGCTCTGGCATGCCCTCATCCCCTACCTCAGATTGGTGCCCTCCCTCAACCTTTGCCTCGGCCTCTAGCAATCAGGGGGTGTGCAGTTCCTCCCGGGTCTGGACCGTCATCCGTACGCGTCCTCACCATATGTGAGAGAATAGAAGAAGGAAATTTAGTATACCATCAACTGCACGATATATGATGAATAAATAGTAGTTTCCTAACACCCTATAGCCACTCGACGATAAGTACAAACGTCTCTGTACCGATCCGCAAGACTCCATTAGGCGTGTCCATCACTTGTGAAACCTACGTGAACCTAGTGTTATGATACCATATTGTCACGAATCAAATTTCATTATAGTTCATGATGGCGTCCAACAGTTGTTAGGCAAGCCAACACTGACCAACTAGTGAGTTCTCATTTATTTTATTAAAAAATCCCAACATTTACTTGACTTAAATTTAAAACATTTGATAAATAACTAATTTTAAGGCAACTGAAATGGAAATGAACAAAGGAAATTATAATTATAGGAATACAACCCAAAATCAAGTCTACTAATAAGTGCCAAGGATCTAGTGTCAAAAGTGTGCGAGCAACTAGTAGAATATACAAAAGAAGACTGCCCTACTGTCTGAAATAAGTAGATAGATACAAGCAAAGAGAAACTCCGGTATGTTGCTAAACGACTAGGGTGGGGGCAGCTCACTGTATGTCTCAGTCCGAATCAAGTACGCGCGCTTGGCGGATAACTAGATGCACCTGCCTCAGATCATGTACAATTAAGTACAGAGGCGTAGTATGGGTACATAAATAATATGTTCCAAGTAAGTATCTAGTGTAACCTCAAAGAAGTAGTAACGAGGGATCGACTTGACACTTACTAGGGCCAATAATAATATAATTTAAATGTTACGCTAAGCATGAATAACATGAGTAATAATTACAGTTTAAGGAGAGGGAGAAGTAAGATATTCTTTCATAAATAACGTCAATTTCAGTCATAACATGCACTCCCTCTGTTCCAGTTTAAGTGAACCTATTTCTTTTTTGGTCTGTTCCAAAAAGAATGGCCCCCTTCTAAATTTGGTAACAATTTAGCTTAAACTTACAATTCTACTCGTAACGAGAAGCTTTTATAATCACACAAATACTCTGGACCCTTTTGTGACTTGTTTAGGATCACAAATTCCAAAATTCTTCATCTTTTTCTTAAACTCCGTGCCCAGTCAAAAGGTTCACATAAATTGGAATGAAGGAAGTAACTACTTACATTTCAAAGCATTTAAGCACTGTGAATCACGGGAAGTTCCAAATAAATAACATGTGCAAATTATGCCGAGGTCGTACGGCCCGGTCCAACATAATATTAAAATGTGCACTGCCAGAGAGTCGAATGACGCGAACCATAGATGAATTTATTTACTACCGAGGCGCTCGACCCGATCCACAAATAACAGTTTATTTTCAAGAAAATACACATTTGCCCATTTACAGTCAAGAATTTCATACAAATTCTTAAGTAAGTGAGTATAACCATTTATATTTATTTTACCAATGTTCAGCATGACTTAAGTGATTATGATAACAAGTAAGGATGCAAGCATTACAAGTATATCACAATACGGGTTCTAAACTACCCGAACAATTAGCATAATAGTAGCTACGTACGGACTCTCGTCACCACGTACGTAGCTCCCACAGATAGGTAAATACATTTATTTAATTCACCTATGGAGTTAATTCCCTCTTACAAGGTTAGAAAGGAGACTTACTTTGCCCCGAACTTACTTCCAAACTCAAAAATACGCTCAAACCCTTAAACCGGAGCCTAACGATCCAAAACTATTCAAATGGGGTAAAAACTAGTCAATATATGCTCAAGAATTCATATTCTAACTATTAAATAAATTTCCCAGCCCTAAATGCAAGGTTCCTAAAATTCATTCCTGGGCCCACGTGCCTAAATTCCGAAAATTTTCTAAGGAAGTTGTTACCCATGACTTAAGGAACATAAATATACTATTATCACTAAAATTTATGGTCAATTTCATGGTCAAAATCTCATTCTTGCCAAACCCTAGGTTTTCATCTAATCGCATAATATTTACTAATCTTTACATATTAATCTTCCCAAGATGTAAGTATTTAACTCACATGTAATAGGAATTACTTACCTCCAAAAGCTTGGTGAAAAACCCCTCTCAAGAAGCTCTAAAATCTCCCAACAATACAGTGAAATGAGCCAAAAATGACTAACTCCCGTATTAAATGAAGGCCATTGCCTTCAGTGATTTTTGCGTATGTGATGCGTTGATTGCATCTACGGTCTCGCTTTTGCGGACAATTGTCCGCTTCTGCGGAAATGGGCTGGGCCAGCTGGGGCCGCACTTGCGGACAGGTGACCGCTCATGTAGTTCCGTTTATGCGGAAGAGGAGTCACATCTGCAGAACCTGGGCTCCTCTCTTTAGGCTACATATGCGATCCTCTAACCGCACCTACGAGTTCACACTTGCTGCTGGCCAACCGCACCGGTTATGATAGCAACTAGAGCTTCAGCTCCTTCTTAAATTTTCAACTTAGTTCGGGCCTCGTTCGATTGAAACTTGGGCCCCGGGGCCCCGCCCGAACATGCCAACATGTTTGGAATCATACAATGTACTCGCTCGAACACTCGAAATGCCTGAAACAACATTAAAACTAAGAATCACACCCTAAAACCAATTGAATCAAATTTATGAACTTCAAGTTCTTCAGCTTACTTATAATGCACCGAACCGTACTTATACTACTCAGAATGACCAAATTTTGCGTGCAAGTCTCAAATGACACTATGATACTACTCCCGATCTCAAAATTTTGCTCGGAGCTCGATATCCCAAATACCCACTCCAAAACAAATTTAAAGAACTTCAAAATTCTTAATGAATCAACTTTCACTATTAGGCGCCAAAACGCTCCCGAGTCACCCAAAACCCGATCCGGACATACGCCCAAGTCTGAATACATCATACGATCTGTTGGAACCTTCAAATCCCGATTGCGAGGTCGTTTACTCAAAATATTGACCGAAGTCAAACTTATCCTTTTAAGCCAACCTTAAGGAACCAAGTGTTCCGATTTCAACCCTCTAAATCCCAAAACATCTATTCTCGCAAGTCATAAATCAGTAAAAGCAAGTACGTAAAGTCTTATTTAGGGGAATAAGGTTCTAGAAAGCAAAACGACCAGTCGGGTCGTCATATGCTAGCTTCCACCATCGAAAATATCTAATAACTCTACTCACCAAGGTTTCAAATTTTTTACAAGAAATATCGGTTAAAAAAATATTTTTATAAATTCTCAGCATCTAATGATAGTAATTTTGTACTACTAAAGTAGATTTTTAAAATAATTTTATACATTTGAAATAGTTCAATTTTATTTGAATAAAAAAACATGACTTGATCTACTCTTTATAAGAAATAGTTTATATTATAAGAAATTTTGTTTTTATTATTTTATTATCAATGTCATCATCAAAGTATTATTGTGTCATAATGTATGTTTATTATGAAATTCCAATATTTATTTAAATAACCTCTTTTTTTCTAAATAACTTCTATATCTAAAAAGAAAAAAATTAGCATATATTTTTTTTATAATAATCATTATTTTATAATAAAAATTTAACTAATAATGAAAATTGGGGCCTTCATTTAGGGTTTTGGGGGGGGGGGGG
>MU708953.1:21840-41118 GCA_026770625.1 Nicotiana glauca | reverse complement strand
GATCATCCACGGCCCATTCCGGGGTCGTTTACCCAAAAGTCCAATTTCGGTCAACTTTTCACCGTTCTAACTTCCAAAATAAGGTTTCTTCTCTAAATTTGACTCTAAACTATCTGAAAGCCGAATTCCACCATGCGCGCAAGTCGATACTCATATTCCGAAGCTGTTCCAGACCTTATGCCGCCAAAAGGGACTTAATTTCTCAAAACAATCGGTCGGGTTGTTATAATAAGTGCCTGTAGCTCAGTGGATAGAGCGCATGTTCCCTAAGCTGAAGGTCGTAGGTTCGACCCTACCTAGCGCGATAGAGTAACCTTTTTTTGCAATGTATAATTATTGTATCCTAAGTTCGACAGTGTATCCTTGGTGTATATTGAGCCTATCTCGAGTGTGCTTGTGTATCTAAAGTGTATATATTTGCGTACCCCAAATGTATTTTGTATCGTGAATGTATAATCTGTCTGAACAATGTATCAAAATTGTATATAATGTGTATTTTCTAATATGTAAACATAGTGTATATAAATTATATAAAATTTTGTATGTATAAAGTGTGCACACTGTGTATTTGGAGTGTATCATGTATTTATGTATAGTGACAGTCTTTTTTGTATATATTTCATATAGTTACATCTATTTTGTATATATTTTGTACAGTTACATCTATTTAGTATATTTTTTGCATACTGACAGTCTATTTTGTATAATGACAGTCTATTATATATAAATTGTACAATAAGAGTCTATTTTATATATTTTTTGAATAGTGACAACCTATTTTCTATGTATCTTCCACCACCTTCCTACATTGTATGGTTGTACCCCACCACTTACCAAGACATAACAGGAAAATCAAATGACCAATTTCATATCTGATTTTAAACGTTATAACAAGAATTGTATTCTTCTTTACATAAGTTTCCTTTTCTTTCTAATTTGATGATACCATGTAAGCCAAAAAGGATTATAGCTTGTCAAGAAAATAATTTAAACAGTTGTATGTCTTCTCAAAAATTTTCAATTGGCAACATTGATGATTGATGTAATTCTCCTTAATTCATATTTCTAATTTTTTCAGTGGGAGGATTATAAAAGCCAAAATTCCTGCAAATAGAAAATATTATAATTCTTTTGGCTATTAATTTTGGCCGACAAAGAGCATCTTTAGAAATTTGCTGAAAAGAGGTGATGCGAGGAAGAAAAAATTACTGATGTAATACTACAAATTGGGGACCAGAAGATATATAAAAAGAATCCAAGCAAAACTAAATGGGAAAAGTCCAATAAAACGGTTAGTGTTAACTTCGGCCATCAAGTGCTTGTGTGTTCGGTGGCTAGCCACTAGAATACTATTTGGCTATAAAATGCATAATGTAACTTTGGGCCAGAGGTTGTTAAAAATTTAGCCCGAATGGCTATTAATGAATTTTGCTCAAGAAAAACATAGTAATGAATCGGGGGAGGCATAGGGATTAGTACATATCCATTACTCATTTTTAATTAGAGAAAACTTGATTACACCTAATAATTGGTAATGATAAAATGGGAGTAATAACCATTTAACAGTAATACTAGGGAAAATTAAGCAACATTATCGTAGAGGAAAAGCAATTAACAAAACTACAACAAAACGTCAAAGGTAATGGGAAAAAATGTAGATATTATGAGTCATAAATTCAAATGCATCTCCATAATTTGTATAAAATAACATGTTCTACTAAAGAATTGTATAACTGACCTCAGCTATTTCGAAAGTGAGATGTAACTGAATGCAAAAAGTTTAAATTTAAATTTATATTCAAGGAAGTTTGACTCTATTTAAGTCTGCAAAATACAAAACAATGGTAAGAAATTCTGTTAAATAGAAAGAAGGTGTAAGGTACTCCCGAATTTCGTGATTCTAGTACGGTTGCTTTACAATTAAACTCGGCTTAATTATCTGCTCATTACATGTTTTATGCGTTCTTCCCTTATCTGCTTTTATTTGTATACTTTGACCCTTTTTAGTATTTTGTGGAGTTATTTTAAAACAAAGCTACAATGTCGTACACTTTATGGACATGAGATTTTTGATCATTCCCAAGTTTTTTTATATTTTACAATGTAAATATTTAATTTAGGCTTAGTATCATTATTTCACTCTTTTACTTTATTTTATTACAAGAAAATGAAAATTACAAAGAAATAGTTTTATTAATAATTTGTAGTTATTTTTAATCTTAAAAATACCAAAAATAGTTTTGTTTTAACGGTCAGTCTTATTTTTAATAGTTATTTTACTTAAGTAGGATTAATTAATAAATGAGATCGTTTTTTAATCTCGTTCGCGGGGAAAGAACAATTTTGGCCTAAACAATCTATTTTTAGACCTAATTTCCTGATCTAGCCCCATAATAACCCAAGTCCAATATCCTAAAACTAGACTACACAAAAACGGCAGCCTATCTTCTCCAAAACAACAAAAAATCCAATTCGTAATCCCCAGAAAAACTAGAGAACGGCAGAAAACAGAGGGATTCACCCACTCCAACAAGAAGAGCTGCCGAACTTCCCTCCCTCTTAAGAATGCAAAGAAATTTTCCATACAAAATGCACTGTAATTTCCATTTCAAAATGATAATTCACTCGAGAATAATTTGAAAGGAAAATATAGCCTCTGAGGCAGATTCCTCACTCTCTCCATCTCTTGAGCCGTTTATTTTGGTTTTCAATTTCGGTTTTGGCTTCAAAAGGGAAATGGAATTCAGTTGAGGTCGAGGTCGACTCAGGTTCATCCATAAGAACTTCATTCGTGTTTCCTTTCGCGTCTATGTTTGAAGTTGACTTCCGTTTCAAATTCCGGCCGTAGTTATCCATTCATCTTATTCATGTAACTGGAAAATTTGCATCAATTAAAGCTTCTTATTCAGGTTTGATTCTTTGGATTTTGTTGTCGTTAAGTGTGGTATTAGTTCTAGACACAGGAAGCTAAATACATAAATCTTGATGATTTGAGTCGAATGGTCCGTGTATCTTCATAACTGTTTTTTTTAGCGTAAATTGTTTTGCACGAAATATGTTTCTATTTTGTCCTTAACGGAGCCACAATGAATTGCTATGGTCATATGTGGCCTCTTAGGTTTCTGAAGAGAGGCATCTTGACTCTATTTCAATGAATATTTGCCTTAGCTTTTGGATAATTATTTTTGTTGAGTTTTGCCGCATCGGAGGGATTTGAGGTCCTTTGTCTCCTATATGGCTTGGGCAATCCTCACCTCACAAGTTAACTTTTGCAGTTGAGTTAGGCCCAATGTCCATTCTTATCATGGTATCAGAGCCAGACCATTCCCAATTATTGTTACTTATGTTGGGCCCCCATTTATGTTGTCAACGCTCCAGAGGCCTCGGTGTTTCAGTTTTTTTTGTCACAAACGCACCGCCACCCCCATTCCCCCCGCCCCACGCAACCAAACAAGGGAAAATAAGTAATAAAACTATTCATTTTTCATGGAAAACATTTTTCTTCGTACCAAACACACCCTTAATGTGGTGCTTTTGGGTGGTTCACTGATGACTTGATGACAACTGATTTTGGACTATTTCATGTTTGTGTCAGTCATTTTAATATTAAAATTATAATATTAAAGTGTATTGTTTCTTGTGAGATGGTGGTTATAAATTGGCAAGAAAGTAGTCATTATTTTGGTGTAATCTTGAAACCACTAATGTAATGATCTACCACTTATTATCCACTAAAGCTTATATTTTGTAACCACACCACCAATCCATGTTCTACTATTTTATTATCCATCTTATTATTTATTTTAAGGAAGAGATTCTACACCTATAAATTGTGGTGTTTCTTCTTTGTGTTGAGTATGAAAATAGTATCACGGTGTACATGAAAAAACTATTGTTGATATTGTGAAAAAGAGAGTTAAGAGAAAGAGAAAATCTAAGTCTCGAACTTTTTCTCTACCAACGAGAATATTATTTTTGTTGAAAGAATGTGTTCATTTTGGTGGAGCTTTGGACTCAACAACTTGTCTAGAGTTTGTTCGAGTCATACGACATTGTCGGGATGTTGTATCTTGGAGGGTACAAGTCAAGAGTATTACTGTTGGACGCTGTAAAGATGAAACCACAATAGGCTCGAATCTCCTTAAAAAGAGCGAGATATTCATGCCTCAACCCGAAAAATATTTATTTATTTTTCTTCATTTTATTTTTAACTGTAATTACTCGTAATTTCACCAATATTTCACATGTTTAGCTAGCTGCTTTTTCGTGGCTGATTTTGTGGTGATTTAAGGGCGTTTTGGAGCCGGTTCTAAGATGGTAACGGGCAGTAGATTTACATAGTCCCCTTCTAGAAGAGTTAGCCCTTTCCATTTTTGCTAAATAGGTCATTTTCACTCATTTCTTTTCGTTTTTTGTTTTTTATTAAAGTATTTTTCTTTTTGGTTTTCTTTTAGAAGATACAAAATAAACTAACAAAATTCTACTCTAATTAAATAAAAGCTACCAAGATAAAAATATAAATAAATTATTTCTAGTTTAGGAAATATATAAAGATTACTTAAAAGAATTATAAAATCATTAGCTTGAAAATGAATATTTTTTGTGAATTTTCTTTTCTTTTTCAAAACAAAACAAAGTAGTATTCTAAATATGAATCTTTTGTTGAAAATACAAATATGATAAAAAAATTGAGGTGCTCACAATTATGAAGCACATAAATTTAACCCCAGCTAGACATTAAAATTTCAAAAGTGCCACAATTCGTACACTATAAGTCTATATAATATATACTCATTAAGGATAAAAGAACACTGGATAGATCAGATGGTAAAAGGAGAGAGAATGTTTTCAGTTTAAGACCCAAGACATGTACACTTCAAAAATTCATTGATCACAAAAAACTAGAGAGTATAGCAATGTGTTATTATCAAGACGAATAATAGGGGTTTTGACATGATATGTGCAAGATTGATATCTTGGATATCACACTGTTGTATTTCGTTGTCGAGGTTCTATCAATTCCCACTAATTCAATAGGTGATTAGCTTATATACTTCCGATTCAAACTCCTCTCTCGATAAAAATTTAAATCTTTCAAATTAACTAATGTGAATTGTGTTGAAACTTGCAAGAATATATTGATAGGAATGATCTAAGAGAAACTTCTCGTGAATATTTTTCAATCTTAATTTAAACAGTAACTCAAAAAGCTCTCTTGATTACTTCAAAGAATCACCAAAATAAAATTCAATAAGATGTTACTCTTTCGATTAAATGCTAAAAATATAAAATGACAACTAATATTGATAATTAGCTTAATGTATGCATATTTTGATATATATATCGCCTCGCATTTTGCTCTTGTCTTGACGATTTGAGATGTCTAATATGATAATTTGTGCTCATTTGTGGTATTTCGATGTGTAGGACTCAATCGGATGCAATTTGGGACGAAATAGCGCGAGTTGGAGCAAAATTGGGAAGAAAAGGCAAAAAGTAAAATTAAAGGGCCACAACCAGCGTGAGGCGCTGGTTGTGGTGCAATTCACAGAAGCAAAATATTTTGGGCGCCAGGGCCAGCGCCCCACGCTGCCCTGGACGCTGGAGGCATGAATTTATTCCATTCCAACTAGGACTCGGTTATTTTGACCCCAAGATGCCCCAACTCATATAAAGCCAATCTAAACCTATTTTGGAGGGAGAAACGTGACTTTGAGAGGAGAAAAAAAGAGCCAAACACTGAGGAGCACAGATTGGATCAATTCTTCCATCCCTTTTCTAGTACTCATTAATTTTATGTTTGAAAACCTTATTTTTGATGATTGTATGAACATGAATGACTAAGAACCATATTGTTCTAGGATCATGGGTGATACATGAATGTTGATGTTTGAAGTTTAATTTGACGAAGTTGATTTTATCATATTGGGTTATTTATTTAATTATATTTTAATTATTTTACTGAGTATCTAACAGTGAAATGCTATTTACGAATCTAGAGTTAAACTCGAAAGTGGGAACTCTAGATTACATATAGAATTAAATAGACCAGGTTCTTGAACCCGAGCATCGGGAGACGGATTCGCAATTAGAATAGACATATACCTAATTGCCCTTCTTGGTTGAAATACAGAAATTTTAAATGCATTCTTATTTATCTTAATTCCATAGACATATAGACATTAAGTTAGCTTTAATAGGCGAGTAAGAACTCGACATATTCTTATGAGTAATATCAACCCTGTCAATCAACAATCCAGATAAATCAATTAGTTATTTTAAGCCAAGAATGCAACATGATTGTTAGCTAAACTGTGACCTTGGAATATCCTCTCCTACGGATTGTTATTCGAAATTGCTATTTGTTTCGGGTGATTTTTAGTTAATTCATTGCTTCATAGTTTTAAGTATTAAATTAGTCACCTATATATTTTGTGAGAAATCTCCATAATCAATAAAGTAATTGAGTTTGAATCAATTAAAAGTTATTCATAAGTCTTCGTGGGAATGATACTCTACTCACTATTCTATTATTTGACGACCACGTATACTTGCGTGAGTGTGCTTGGTCTTAATAAGTTTTTGGCTCTGTTGTCGGGGACTTAGAAATTAGCTACTTGACTGACTTAGGCTTTTATTAGTTATTTGTTCAAGTTTTAATTTTTAGTTTACATTGTTTGTGCTAACACAAGCTTTTCTCTTGGATGTGGAGGAGTAGAAGCACAAACCATCTCCTTCCTCTTAATCCTAAAATTGAACGAACACTTCATAGAGGTGAGGAGGAAAGTCGAAGCTAGACCGAGAATAGAAAGAGAGTTGGACAGCGTTGTTCAATCATAGCCAACAGAGATGGCAGGTAATGAAGAGCATGAAGTTATAGAAGCCGCAAGGCTCAATCTTGCTAATATGACTCAAGCTATTGTGAAGCCTGAGATCACATGACATTTTGAACTCAAATAGTATATGGTACAGCTGATCCAATCCACAGGTTAATATGTGGGTCTATCTTATGAAGACACGTAGAGGCATATTCAGAATATCCTGGAAATTACGGACACTTACAATTATCCGAATGTTTCCAAGGACTATGTCCGTCTCACATTGTTTCCCTTTTCACTGCTGGGAGAAGCTAAGGAATGGTTGCAAAGGAGCCCTCAAACTCAATCCACACTTGGGATAACTTAGCAAGGAAATTCTTAATCATTTTTTACCCACTAAGAAGACAAAGTTGTTGAGGAGTCAGATTCTTGGGTTCCAATAGCGAGATGGAGAGATACTTCGTCAAGCTTGGGAAAGATTTAAGAAGCTACTCAGAGACTTCCCGCATCATTGTCAGACTGATGAGGTATTGGGTCACACTTTTGTTGATAGGCTAGATGAGGCATCGAAGATAAATCTTGATACAACTTGTGGGGGTAGTTGCATGGCGAGGCCGTATAGTGAATCCAAATCTTGCTAAATAACTTCACTAGTAATGATCATAATTGGCAAGGAGATGGGTATTCACGAAGAGCAATTAAACAGAAAGCAGTCAGGTTGATTGAGCTTGATGACTTCTCAGCCATGAGAGTTGATATAGCAAAATTGGCAAATCAGATGAATAGAATGACAATGCAACAAACACAACTGATGCAACGTGTACAATAGATGTCTATTTGATGCGAACTATGTGTTGACAGTCATATGAGTGACATGCGCCCTACGAATCCTGAATCTATATGCTATGTGGGGCAACAGAGCAAAGGTCCAATGAATTAACATGCACAATATGGGAACACTTACAATCCAAATTGGAAGAATTATCCGAACTTCTCATGGGGTGGAAATCAGCCAAATCAGAATCATTATAGGCCCCAAGGAAATTTCAATCAACCTCAGAAGCCACCCTGACAGATAGAAGAGAGTACGGATGACTTGCTAAAGAAGTTGTTGCTTGAAAATCAATAACTCATGATCGATTTAAGAAATCTTGAGAGAAAAATGGGGCAGTTAGCAGCAAATCAAAATACTAGACCTGCAAGCGCTCTTCCCATTGATATAGAGAAAAACCCTCAAGTTAATGCAGTTACACTCAGAAACGGGAAGGAATTAGAGAAAGTTCCAAAGAAGAGAAAAGACAAGCCTATACCTGAGAGGGAGTTGATTCCTAAGGCAACACATGAGTCAAAGAAAAATGATGCAACTTCAGAGCCAGTGGAGGCTTCAAGGACACCACCACCCTTCCCCCAGAGACTGCAGAAAAAGAATGATGATCGCATATTCAACAAATTTATCTCTATTGTGAGCTAGGTTCAATTAAATTATCCATTGGTGGATGTTCTTCGTGAAATTCCGAAGTATGCTAAGTACATAAAAGATATAGTGGCTCAGAAGAGGAGATTGACTGAATTCGATACAGTTGCACTTATTGAGGAATGCATTTCAAGTGTCGAAAACAAGCTTCCTCAAAAGCTTAAGGATCTTGGTAGCTTCACCATCCCTGTGCGAATTGGTAATATTGATGTGGGGCGTGCTCGTTGTGATTTGGGGGTGAGCATAAATCTGATGCCCTTGTCTTTGTTCAAGCAATTGGGTCTGGGAGCTCTAAGACCAACTACTGTGATGTTGTAGCTAGTTGATAGGTCTATAGCATACCCTGAAGGAGTGATTGAAGATATGTTGCTGCAAATTGGGAAATTCATCTTCCTAACGGACTTCATTATCCTGGATTATGAAGCTGATGAACAAATTCCAATCATATTCAGATGACCTCTCTTGTCTACTGGTGATGATATTATTAAACTGAGAGAGGGATAAATGATTTTGAGGGTGGATGATGAGGAAACATTCTTTAATGTTTACAAAGCAATCCAACTTCCCCGCCATTATGAGGAGCTCTCGATGATATTTGTTGTGGAGGAGGATGAGCAACTTCTTGACACGAGTGTATATCTAGACGATTCTCTAGAGAAAGCACTCATGTTGTTTGATAGCTTGGAGATTGATATGAGGTTGAGGTAATGATGCATATCCTAGATTCATCATGTGCTTACATGCAGGGAATATACCCGGTTGAGCCCTAGAATAGCCCAAGTGGGCATCCTCCAAAGCCGTCAATTGAGAAATCTCCAAAATTGGAGCTTAAACCCCTAACCACTCACCTTCAATATGCTTATTTGGGAGGTTCTGACACTTTACCTGTTATTGTTTCTTTTGACTTTTCAAAATTGCAGGAAGAAAAGCTGTTGAGAGTGCTACGTGAGCACAAACGAGCAATTGGGTGGATGATGCCTAACATTAGAGGCATTAGTCCAGCTTTATGTATGCATAAAATCCTCATGGTGGATGGATACAATCCAAGTGTAGAGCAACAACGTTGGCTAAATCCAATCATGAAAGAGGTGGTAAGAAAAGAAGTGATTAAGTGGCTTGATGCAGGTATTGTATTTCCAATCTCTAATAGCAAATGGGTGAGCTCCATCCAATGTGTGCCTAAGAAAGGAGGGATGACTATAGTGGTTAAATGAATATAATGACTTGATTCCCACAAGAACTGTCACTGGGTGGAGAATTTGCATAGATTATAGAAAATTGCAATGGCACCCGACCCGCAAGGATCATTTCCCCATCCCCTTTATTGACCAAATGCTTGATTGATTAGCTTTCCAGGAATACTAATTTTTCCTAGATGTTTATTCGGGGTATAATATGGTTGCTATAGCCCTAGAGGACCAAGATAAAACCACAGTTACGTGTCCCTTTGGCATGTATGCGTTCAAGAGAATGCCCCTTTGTCTCTGTAATATACATGCGACTTTTCAAAGGTGTATGATAGCTATTTTTACTGACATGGTTGAAAGATTTGAGGAAGAGTTCATGGATATTTTTTTTTGTGTTTGGATGCTTTTTTGATAATTGTTTAATGAATCTTGATAAAGTGCTTGCTAGGTGTGAAGAGACGAACTTGGTGCTAAACTGGGAAAAGTGTCATTTCATGGTATGTGAAGGTATATTCCCGGGCCACAAGGTTTCCAAAAGCGTTTTGCAGGTGGACAAAGCGAAGGTGGAGGCGATTGAAAAATTGCCCCCACTGATATTCGTCAAAGACATTCCCAGTTTCTTGGGCCATGCAGGTTTTTATCATCAGTTCATTAAAGATTTTTTGAAAATTTCTTCTCCTTTGTGCAGGCTTCTTGAGAAATATGTCCCCTTCAAGTTTGATGATGCCTGTCTGAAAGCATTTGAGGAGCTGAAGGGAAGGTTAGTGACTGCAGCAATTATCATTGCTCTAGATTGGGAGCAGCCATTTGAGTTGATATGCGATGCGGGTAACATAGCAATCGAAGCTGTTTTGGGGAAAAAGAGAAATAAAATCTTTTACTCCATTTACTATGCGAGCAAAACTCTGAATCCAGCCCAGATGAACTACACAGTTACTGAAAAAGAATTTCTTCCATTGCTTGCAGTGATGAACAAATTGCTGAATAATGTTATTGCAAAGTATAGAGTTAAGCAAAAGGTTTCCACTTTCGATCACCCCCAAATGAGTGGTCAAGTGGAAGTTTCAAATGGAGAGGCAAAGTAGATTCTAGAGAAAATAGTAAGTGGAAATAGAAAGGACTGGGCCGGGAAGCTAGGAAGCATTATGGGCATATCGAACTGCATAAAAGACTCCCATAGGTACTTTTCTATATAAATTAGTTCATAGGAAGACGTGCCACTTGCCCCTCGAGCTTGAACACAAAGACTATTGGGCAATTAAAAAGCTAAATATGGATATGAACTTAGCTGGTGAGAAGAGGTTGCTGCAACTCAACGAGCTTGATGAGTTTCGATTGCATGCACATGAAAATGCCAAATTATATAAAGAAAAGACTAAGAGGTGGCATGCCAAACACATCCAACATCGAGAGTTTGAGCCGGGTCAAGAATTTCTCTTGTTCAATTCGAGGTTGGACGGGTCCTTTTGTTGTGGTAAGTGTGAGGCCTCATGGAGCTGTGGAACCGCGTGATACGAGCTCAAGTGGTACCTTCTTGGTAAATGGCCAGAGAATAAAACATTATTGGGGTGGTGATATTGCACTTCAGAAGACCTCGGTGGACTTGGCCGATTTTTAAAAATGTATTGAGTCGTGCCGCGACGTTAAATTAGATGCTCGTTGGGAGTCAACCCAATATTTACTGTTTTCGTAGCTTAGTTTTTTTTCTTCTTTTAGTTAGAGTAGACTAATTTTTTGTTTGTAGTTACAAAAATATTAGGTGGGAATGGTGTGGGGTGTGTGTAATGTATATATTGAGTGTTGTGGTAGTCGAGATTGTTTAAAAAAAAAAAAAGCAAAGTGAGCGCCCAGACCAACACCCCACGCTGGCTGGGGCGCAATTTCCAGAATGCTCTAAAAAGCCCACATCAGCCCCAGCGTGGGGTGTTGGGCTGGCGGGTCAGGTATGTATTTCTTTTTTATTTTTTCATTTTCTTTGTTTAATTAAAAATCCAAATCCAAATAACCCAACCCAATTACCTATATACACACACAACCTAACCCATACCCAATTACCCAAACCCTTCTCCCACCTAAATTAAAACAACAAAAACTCAAAAAATCTCTCTCTCTCAAATGACCCTCACTCTGTCCCCTCCCCCCCTCTCTCTTCAACTTTTCTTGCTCAATTTAATCTCAAGACTCAAAGGTATGTTCTTTTTTCTTGTATTTTGGAATTATTTTTTGTGTAATGTTATTTCTACTTCTCCAAATCACCAAATCACCAAATCCCCTAGGTTTCTTAAAGATGCTTTATTGTATGGTGGGTGGTCATAATATGCACAAAATTGGGTGCCAAAATTGGTTGTGAATATATGTTTGAAGTAGTAAACTATAATTCCCTCTACTTCATGTAAATTTGGGAGGACCACCTTGCTCCGCCATTGTTGAAATAAGTGAAGCAAAATTGATGCCCACAAGATGTTTGCTAAAATGCCTAAGAGAATAAATTTGAACACCGGTGAATTCTAAGTAGTTGAGTGCAGTTGTATATGAGTTTGGGCGAAGTGTGGGGTGTTTGAGGGCGGTGTATCTTGTTGTAAACTCTTGTAAGATGTAGTTAGTGTACTAAATTATTATAGTAATGTAGACTTTAGCGTTGGTATGTTTGCACCAGAGTTAAGTTACGACCATGTTAGACTAATTGAATTGTATGGCATAGGAAAGTCTTGAGTACCTATAGCCTTGTGATGACACATTGGTGCATGTTGATCCAATATTGTGATTCGATTATGCATAGCCTTCGTTTTTAAGTGTGGGGTTCTCTTTGCCCCTCACAGTGACCTTAGGCAAAACTTTTTGATTCACTCTCACCTTTGCATTTTTCATGTGTAGCTTGCTATCGCTCATGACAGTGCCACTAAAGGAAAAGGGGTGGGGGAAGTCCTCCACTACTGCTCCCCCCCAAAGAAATGCAAGGAAGGCAAGAGCTCTTCCTGACAATCCAAGGGAAAGCAAGTGGCTAGTGGGTCTACGAAGCAATCACGACCTCGTGTGGAACTTGTAGGAGATAAAGCCAAGAAATGTCATGATACTTTTGTTCCATACGAGAGATATGTGTATGAAATGGGGATAAATGTGAAGGCCTTAGAATGGAGCTTCCCATATGTACTTGCTACATTGATCGATAAAAAAGATAGATAAGCTCCTCGAATGTCCGGGCCTTGCAAATCTAAGCATGGACAGAGAGCTATATGAAAAATGGGAAATGAAAAGGGACGAGACATGGGTCAGAGGAAAGAAAATTCCAATGGATAGGGAAGCCTTGTGTCGTTTTTCGGGGGTTGATATCCCGAACCCACGAAGTCTTCGAAAGTTAGTCAAAATTCCACGCTACCAACAATACGTCACACACTTTGTAGCGTTGATTCTAATGCAAAGTGGACGTGGACTAAGGGGGATATTAACCTTGAAACGCTCCGATTTGACTTCAACAAGATGTTTAAGGTTTGGCAGAACTTTGTGCAGACTAGATCAATGCCCGTGGAGCATAATAGTGAGTGCACTCGAGCTCGAGTGTGCGTGATCTACTTTTTTATGACCAAGCTCCCAATAAATGTGGGTGAGCTCATGCTTGGGGAGATGGACCGCAACCGTTTTGGAGAGAGGATCAAAAGGTACTTTCTTGGCAACATCCTGACATAGTACATGCTCTCTCGTGGAGTACCGGAGTACCCTGGCTATGATGAGGTAGTGGAGGCACCCAAGGCCTTGCTAGACATCACATCCTTGCTAGAGTCAACATAAAAGCTCATCCAAGTTGCTAAGAATGAGAGGGACACAATTTTTAATAGGTATCTTTACAAATCCCTCAATGTTATTATGAGCAAGCTAGCGGTGTTAGATGAGGAATGCATGTAATTGCGAAGTGATCTCTCCAGTTCCGATGATGAAGATGCGGATGATGATGGAGTTACGGGACCAATGGATTTGGTACCCTTAGGAGATGATGATGAGCCCATTACCACATTTGGTGCGCACCCTGAGGAGGTAGACTCCGACTAGCAGAGAGTTCTTTCTTTACACTTTACTCTATTTTTGAATTTCTTATGCATCGGGGACCATGCATTGTTTAGGTGTCGGGTGGGGGGATACTCTTTGAATTGTAATTGGATAAATGTTTTTTTTAGAGTTACTGTTTTTGTAATCACCTCTTAGCTTAGTTTAGGACTAGTATAGTTTAATTTAGCTAGATTATCAACAAAAAAAAATCTTGGACTTTTTCCGACGATGGATCTATTGGATAATTTTCTTGAGGGATTAAAGTCCGATTAAAAATACCAAAAATATTTTTTTAGGATAGTTACTTAGTATTCCTTGGTTTTTTCTTTATACGCTGGTTCTTTTCCACTACTGTAGCTTGAAACGGGTGTTTTGTTTTATTTTTTTTAGAATAGGATAAGGGAGAAAATTGAGGTGCTTGGAGATACCTTTTGACATGTTTGGTTATGGCATGCACTCTGTCTTTTTTCATAATTGATTTGAATTTTAATGCCCAAGTAGAGTAAGTAGCCTACTCTTTGATGCCTTTTTCTCAGTTGATTGAATTGTATGCCACATAGTGCATTGTTTCTTAAAAATTCTCAACTTGCTATGCTAGTTTGACTTGAGAGTCACAGAGAGCCGTCTTGAGTGAGTCAAGTGCCATGTGTGTGTAAGGATTGTTAATATTCTGTGCTATCCTGTGTAGTCTAGAACTTGCCCCGTGTGTTAATCAACGCGAAATTATTAAATTGTGCTAGTCTAGGAGATGACATAAGAGTTTCTTGCTTGACCATGAAGGTGCTTGTCACTGACAAATAAAATTTTCCCATTGCTAGCCCCTTTGAGCCTATAGACCGTTTCCTTGGCACCCACATTACAAGCCGCACTCCTACTTTGTTCTTGATTCAAGATTATTGAACCTTTACCTCCTAAGGCACTTAGTCACTAAAAGAGTAAGGGGAGAGATTGGGGAGTTACTTTTGAGTGGAACCATGGAAGGGCCCTTAAGGTGCACTAAAATTGTGAATCAAGGTCACTAGCTTATGAACTTTAATGCATGGAGTATGGGAAGAAAAAGAAAAAGAAGGAAAGAAAAAAAAAATAAGAGAAAAAATTTTTGCAAGAGAAAGCAAATAAAAGTTCAAATAATGTCGAAAGATACACACCTCCTAATCTTTCTCACTCGTGCTAGTGAATCCGTAGAGGTGCTTAATTGAAAAGATGGCTATGTTATATATGGTATATGACAAGTGAATGGGTTGAAAAGAAAAGGTGTTTCATTTGTGAGTGTAGTGTATTAAAGTGCTTAGGAGAGTTAGTCACTATTACTAAATATATCCTAAATGTCCCTTAGCCTACATTACAACCTTAAGTCCTAATTGATCCAAGATTTGGCTACCTTAGATTAGTATAGATATACACTACGTGCAAGCTTATGATACGACCACATAATCCACATGAACTCTTTGTGAGAGTGAGTGAATTTTGTTCAATTGTGTGATGTCCTTAAATTATGCTCAATGACGTATTTGAATGTGTGGTATACTTTGATATTCACTCTTTTATTTGTTGCGAGGGGACTTGGTCTCATGATGGATTAGTGATGTTGTACACTTTCTTCCCCAAGCACTTAGGCGTCCATTGAAGCTCCCTTTTATCAAAACTTCTTGGGTAAGCATTGTTCAACTCGTTTACTTCAATTTCCTTCATTAATTACTGAAATCCTAGCCCTAAATCATGAAATCAAAGTAGAAATTATAGGTTTTGGGTAGAGTTAGGGTTTTGAGAATTTTGGGTGATTCAACCTCAATTTGGGGTCGAATCTTAAAACAAATTATATATTTGGACTCGTGGGGTTATGGGTGATTGGGTTTTGGTCCGAGCCTCGAGTTTGGACCATGTGGGCCCGGTGTCTAATTTTGGGATTTTTGGAATAATGCTAGAAAATTCATATCTAGGCTATGGGACGTTGTCATTGAGTCTTTATTGATATTATTAAATTGATTATGCCTAGATATCACTGTATTGGAGGTGGAACCGCGAGGTAAAGCAATAGTTGAGGATTAAGTGGATTTCAAGGCTTTGAGGTAAGTGTTTGGTTTAACCCTACTTTGAGGGAATAGGAATTAAGTCTTGTTGCTAATTGCTATGTGATCGAGTACGATGTATAGGCATGGTGACGAGTATCTATACATTGGTGTCTAGCATGACCGTGATTCCTTATAATGTGATTATCAGGACTTGGCTGTGAGCTCCGTGTTTATTGGAGGATTTCTAAATGTTGTGAATAACATGCGAACGGTTAAATGATTAATTGATTATTCAGAGCATTGGCTCGAATTGTGATACGAATATTGAAGACATACGAATTAACTTGATTAATTGGAGTGTTGGCTCAAAAATAGAAGAGTGAATTATGAGATGAGGAAAAGTAAGAAAGCGTTGTTAATTATTCCCTTGTTGGGAAGTTTGGTTGAACTTGTTGGATTCTTTCCCTTGCTGGGATGTTTGTCAAATATTTGCTTATTTTTATGTCTCTTAATTGTGACTGTTGTTTGGGAAATCAATCTGTTAAATGATATTGAGGAGCGGGTTGCACGCCGTAATAATGGTATTGAGGATCGGGTTGCATGCTGCAACAATAATACGTGAGGATCGGGTTGCGCGCCGCAACAATGCTTCATGGTAAATGATATGGGTCAGGTTGCACGCCGCAACAGTGATAATTGTGGAGCGTGTTGCACGCCGCAACAGTTATTGATATTATTTGTTGATAACGAGCGTTGATACCTTGTTTTCGGTGAATCTAACTGCTTCAGTCTATTATTCTGGATAAATTTTAATATTGTGTCTCCCTATAGCATGTTTCCCCTCCCATGTTGTTAGTTGTTGGTATTTCGTTTTTGTTGTATATTTATAACTGTACAGGTTTATGTGGTGTCCAGTCTAGCCTCGTCACTACTTCGCCGGGGTTAGGCTAGACACTTACCAGCACATGGGGTCGGTTGTGCTGATGCTACACTTCTGTGTATTTTTGCACAGGTCCAGGTTTTGAGCAGCAGCAGCAGCAGCAGCAGTAGTGCGGGAGCAAGATTTCATTATCATGAGACTGAGGTAGCCTTGCAGGCGTCCGCAGGCCCGGCGTCTCTTCTTTATGTTTTTCTTATTTGACTGTTGCCTCATTGTTTCGAGACAGACAACTGTTATACTTCTTTCAGACCTTTGTATTTAGTTTATTTTTAGAAGTTCGTGAGTAATGTGACACCAAATCTTGATAGAGGCTATATTTGACCGTTCCGCGTTTTGATTCGTAATTATCAGACAAACTTCCGCTATTGTTCTTATTAGTTTAATTGTTCTATATTGATGCTACAAACTGTAAAAAAAAATAATTGTTTAGAATGGGAAAGGTAATTAAGTTGGCTTGCCTAGCTACCACGAGTAGGCGCCATCACGACTCTGATGGCGGGAAATCCGGGTCGTGACACGAGGTTTTAGCCATACATACCTCAACCGAACTTTCCTTAATCCTATAATATTTTGGAGTGTTCGCACTTCAATCTATTTAAGCAATGCAGCACGATTTAACTCATAATCAAGAAAAGATCATAATCTAATCTCTCTTAAGCATTTTATCAAGCGTCTAGTGTTTATTAAGGCGTAATGGTTCTTTTATACAAGATTATACCAGCCCATCCTCCATACCTCTTTATTTATAATTACCTATATTCTTCAAGAACACATGCATGCGATGTAATCCTCATGAATTATCTCACTAATGATCCCTTATAGCTATGTGTAAAAATAAGAGCTAAGGGGATGAAGTCTTACCTCTTGGGATGAAATTTTAGGTCCTTCTCTTGATTATATTCAATGATCTAACAAGGTTTCATGGAGTAATTTGATGGAAAGTTCCTTATCTCTCTTAGATCCTCTTTCTCACTCTAGAAATGCTAAGAAATATGCTCAAAATGAGCTATTACACCATATATAACGATAGCAGATCAGGTTTAAAACTTAGAAAATTGGAGCCCCGAGTAAGATCTACGATCACAAAGCCAACATGCGGTCCGCAGAATGGACCGCAAAATGCTCCCCCAAAAACTGAACACACTGATTGGGTTTGCGGCAGAAATGCAGTTCGCATTCACGTTCTGCAGTCGCAAAGTGTACCTCAAAACTGACCTTCACAAATAACAAGGAAATTATGCAACAACTATGTAGTCCACATTTCGATTATGCAATCGCATAATTGACCGCATAGTTGACTTCAATTGTGGCCAACACGCTGACTCACTCTGCGGTAAATATGCGGTCCGCATACTTGGTATTGTGAGCACGTGATTTTCGCCCTAAAGCAAATTATTTCAAAAGTTTCAAATAAAATAATTTTACAATTTTGTGGATTTTGTTGAATTTGTTGTTAATTGATTGCATGATAATTCATATGAAAATACAAAAAAATATGCACTTGCATTTAGGGATTTAATTTCATAATTTTAGTATTAATTAGGTATTAATTTGTTTTAGAATAAAATTTAAAGAAAATCACAAAAAAATAGTTTCTTGGCACTTTTAATTGTTAATTATTGCATTTATCTTTAAATAGAATTTTAAATAATTTTCGGAGTTAAATATTTTAATTAGGTCTTTGTTTTAATTTTTACATTTTTTTATATATAAAATAAAAAATATATGTATACAAAATAAAAAAATATAAAAATACAAAATGAAATACAAGAGATTAAATAAAAGAAACAAATAACAAGAAAGGGCTGTCTTAATAAAATACAAGAATTGGGCTAAAATTGCCCAGGCCCAAACAAAATAACCCCAACCCAATCCCAAAATCCGGTCCAACATCAGGTTAGAAAACCATTGAAACGACGTAGTACTGTGGCCAAACTACGTCGTTTTATGTTTTAAAAATTAAAAAGAGATCTTGGCCATTCATCTAATCTCATCCAACGACTCTCAATTAACATGGATATTACATAAAAATGTCCAAAAATCGTCATAAACCTAAAATATTCACCCTTCTTCCTCGTACTGTTTGTCTCAGCCGCCTCCATCATGATTCCGCCTTACCCCCGCCGTGCTCCGCCGCCGGAAATTGCCTCACGGCGGCGGCCGACGTCCTTTTCCGTCCAAATTAACACCACAAGGTCCACTTTCCTTCCTCTTTCCAACCCTGCCCTTGGTTTCCCTCGAATCACAGCCTAAATTCTCGAATAATCAATTGAAATTTTCCGGCCACGACGCCACTCTGATCAAATGACACCAAATTCACACTATAGGCTGTCCTTACCACCCTCTACCCAAATCTTCCATTGATTTCTTTCAAATCATCCCCAGGTGTCTCAAATATTAAATCCGAGTTGGCCGGAAACCCTAATTCTCTAAAATTGGCCAAAAAGGGTATTGCATGGTCTCCTCAGTCCTCTCATGGCGAATCCAGCATCAATAGTGCTCGAATCGCACCGGAATTATTCCAATTTTGAATCGAAGAGGCGGCATAACCCTAGAATAATGTTAGTGAGTTTTCTTTGATTTTGTTTCTGTTTTTTCTTATTTTTCGTGTTGTTTTGAAATAATTCCCTACTTGTTCTTGCTCCATGATTAGTTGATAACATGAAACTGTTTTTGCAATTTTGTCAATAGTTTAGGTATAGTATTATTCAAGTGCTCTGAGTTTAGTTCTTCCTTGTTCAATCATTTCTTGTTGAATTGATGCTGTGGTTTAATTTGTAGGATAATTTTTCGTTTTGATTTTTGC